>LOJH01016373.1:2755-22867 GCA_001685095.1 Ellobius talpinus
CTCTCTCTCTCTCTCTCTCTCTCTCTCTCTCTCTCTCTCTCTCTCTTTCTATTTCCTCCCACCTCTCTTCCTTGTGGCTATAGTCTCATTAGGTAAACTCTCAGCTATTGCTCCAGTGCCATGACCATCTTTCTGCTGCCATACTCCCAGCATGTTCATCATAGACTATCACTATCTGGAACTGTAAGCCCACAGTAAACTGTTTCTTCTACAAGTGGCCTTGGTCATGGTATCTCTTTACAACAATGGAAATGTAACAAGACAGAGATACTGAAGGAACCACCCACACAAGAGTTTGAGGCAGGCCTACAGGTCTCCTATGCTTGCAGATGCCCCAGGGAAGTCAATGATCTAGTCAGAAAAGAAGAAAAATAAGAAAGCCATGACATGGAGACACAGAAGGAGGAACACACAGCAGAAACACCCTGCAACATCGGCACTCAGAAAGAAGAGTAAAGGTGACAGTTGTATTAGGGAACAGATGATATGCCACTAACTACCCAATCAAAACATCCAGTCTAATGATCAGAATGGACAGATGAAATGGTTTAGTGGGGCAACACAGAGCCTGGCACTGAGCTACACTCCCCCCAGCCTCACTGGCTCATTCTCAATTCCTAACCCAAAGGACTGCTTAGAAGTGAAGATCACATCCTACCTGCCCCACCCCACCCCTGCCTCTGGGAAGACTCTTTCTGAAGGTGGATGGATCTGTGCCTTCTGGTAGGACTGCTACCACTTTGGTCAGTCTCCTTCCTCACTTTGCCCCTTTTCTCTCCTTTTCTTTGTTTCGCTCATTTACGAGATATTTTCCTCCATCTTCCCACTTAGTGTGTTGTGCAGCATTCACTCAGCTCTTTGGAATTCTGTGGGTGGCAGGGATTTTTCTCCTCCATTTCATAGGCTCAGTGGTGTAGAAAGAGAAGTACAAACCCTGACACTTCTTTTTGTGAACACTCTGATGAAAGGATAAGTGATAGGCAGGAATCTTAAAACAGGTGGCAAAGGGACATGGATGACACCTTTTGCAGCAGCAGATCCTTTCTCAAGGCACTTCACCAAGCTGACATGTGCCTAGCAGCTCAATTTGGAGAGAATCCTATTTTACTCAAACCCCAGATGGGATGGGAAATGAATGGGTCATTGAGTAAATGACCATTTTTCCCCTCCACTAAGCCCTGGGTCTGCTTCTCTTATACCCTAGTCATTGTTGCTACTTCTCTCTTTCATTAAATTCCTTTGAAGTTGGGGATTATTTTTTCTGTCTTTGAGGAATTCCTTCCGGCTCACGGATTTCAGAAGTGTGGGTGCTTTAAACTTTTCCCACCTCTTTTGAATTAATACTGTACTCCACTTTTTTTCTTTCCATTTTTGGGGACCAACTACTGAGTTGTTTTATATTACATTTTCATCTCAGAACTGTTTGAAAATGGAGCTCATGCCATGCACATGAATATTTTGCCTCCTCTTGCCTGATTTAATCAGCATGGAGACTATTATTCATACAATTGCATGAATAATTTATTTCACTGTTGTAAAAGTTTAATAAAAATTTTCTTGTCTTTATCAAATTCCATGTTACTCTTTGTTCATTTCATAGCAGCAACATAATCAGAATATAAAGCAGGTTCTATCAAAAAAAGATGAATGACATGGGTTTCATTAGGAAACTTGTGGGGTATATCTTATTCTCCTCTTACTTATGATTGAATACAATTTTAAACACATGGATAAAAACATAATCCTCTATAGACTAAGCATGACCAGCATTAACTAAGCCATGCCATTTAAAGCTTTGAAAAAAAATTTTATTTACATTGTAACATGGATGTTCATCCTTATTTGGGTTATGCAAGGGAACACATAGTTCCTGTCCTTGCATAAGCATGGATAATGGTTTGACTCTGCTGTCTACTGTGTGATTGTAAATTAGCTAAATCCCTAGCCCATGATTATTTCTGATGTAAGTAGAGTCACTTCAAACAAATAGTATTTATTTACAGTTAAATTTTCTGTTAAATTCACAGATTAGACATTTTTTAATCAGTGAAGTCACTCTGGAAATGAAAAGTATCATATTAATATTTCTATGTCTCATTTGATGCTAGAGTGGCAAATTTTCTAAATAAGAGTCGTTATCACCTACAACTGAATCATAGGAGAGACCTATTATAATCAC
This sequence comes from Ellobius talpinus, assembly GCA_001685095.1. Taxonomy (NCBI): domain Eukaryota; kingdom Metazoa; phylum Chordata; class Mammalia; order Rodentia; family Cricetidae; genus Ellobius; species Ellobius talpinus. The sequence goes on from LOJH01016373.1 coordinate 4,935, forward strand.
ACAGTGGATGCTGCAATTGAAAACGTGCAATTCTTTTCTGGAAGACAAGTGCTCAGTTCCTGAAAGCTGTGCATGTATTCAAGATGGTTATGGAAGATCCATATAAATAAAATATGAAGGTACTTATGACATGAGCAGTGAGGGAAAAGTACTAGTCACATTCCACAAATAACTCATTGGTGACAGAGGCCCACAATGTCTCATCTTAAACAGTTGTTGCTAGATGACCATTAGAAATCAGAGTTTAGAGATGCAAAGCAATGTATATAACGTGTAATCTACCATCACCCAGAAATTGTATATAAGTCCTTTACCACAAAACTTGTTTTCCACCACAAAAAAAGTGAATGTCCATTTTACATGAGCTAATTCATTCCAAGTGTTATATATAAATAAATCTGATTATATCTAATTCTGTTGTCAAATGAGGTCATAAAAATATCAAATTCTGCTGCAAATTAGCCACTTTGGTGTTGTAAGAGGCCACTTGTTTTGTTCCTGGCTGTTCAGCTTCAAAATAATCACACAGAAACCATATCATTTGCAATACTGTTTGATCAATAGCTTAAGCATATTTCTAGCTTGCTCTTATATCCCAAACTAACACATCTCCATTAATCTGTGTATTGCTACGTGGCTGTGGCTTACTGACTAAAGTTCCATCCGGTGTCTTTCTCCAGCAGGCTATATAGCGTCTCTTCACTCTGCCTTCTTTCTCCCAGTATTCAGTTTAGTTTTCCCTACCTACCTCTATTCTTCCCTGTTCAGGCCTAAGACAGTTCTTTTTTAACCAATGGTAGTCACAGCATACAGAGGGGAATCCCACATTCCTTTGGCTTCCTCAAATTATAGACCCACTTATACACGAGAATAAACATGTATGAGCTCAAGTTGTGGTCTCAGTACTGTGCTAGACACTGTGCCTACAAACACATATGAGTAGTAATTAAACAATATTTTTATATTTGGAAAAGAAAACAAAAGGATGAAGTGAAAGAGGAGAAAATGGTAGATGAATAAGTTCATCTAGTAACTCTAGGGAGACAGAGGAATTAGTTTGTAGATAAGTTCCCACCTCCAGTCTTAGAAGAAATATATCTTCATGAATAAATGTATAGAAATATAATCTTTCCAGAAATGGTATTTCATGCTGACTTTGGCAGCTAAACAATGTACAGTTCAGAACCCTTAAAGTTCCTTATTACTAAAAGTAAAATTTAACTTAAGTATGCTGCAACAATTTAAAAATATTAGTTGCTTATAACAGTGCTTTATTTTCTGATTAGATTTCAATAGATATTTTTTCATGTGTCTTCTTTTCTATAAACAGCTCATGGTTCTGCTGTTACCAAGGACTCAACTAATCATATAATAGGGAAGAAGAGGGCAGGAGAAAAACCATACAATGACTTCCAAAACTTCTGGCCAGAATGGGAACAGACATGTCATTGTTACTTTTCACTAATCTATGCTATTCTCATGATGAAACCTGACAAGCAGTACTGATTCAATGTCCCACACCTTGGTTTATCATATTATAGTTCACATCATTTACTGAACAAATGCCTTGTCTTCTCTCCTCTGAGCCCATATTGAATGAGTGATAAATCAACTACCTCCCATCAATGAGAAGACGGATTCTATCAGGTGAAGAATATTTTATGTTCAGAAATCTTGTGATGATGGGGGTTGGCATGTTGAATGAAATGTGTCAAGGAAGTCCAATTAGAATACATTTTCTAATGCACAGCTCACAGTAGTATGAGGCAGAACAGGAGGGCAACAAAAGTTGCCTACACCTCCAACATGACTGAAGGCACAAAAGTGTTGATCCTCATTCTGCTGAGAGATGCACTGGGATGTGGGCTAAATATGCAGCAAACAAACACTGGATGCATAGTAATACATTTGAGAAGCCACCCCACATCCACCTCAGCCTCCACCTGGCTGCCAAATGGAAGTAAGACAAAAGCTAAGAGCCAAGCAGCCAAGGACTGGTAGATTTTTGTTGGTTGTAATGAAGCTCAGACTGTCAGGATCAAAGTGGAAGAACTAGAAGAACAACAAAGGAGCCAGGCATGGTAGCCCATGACTGCCATTCTACCACTAGAGAATCTAAGACAGAAAGATGACAGGATCAATGTCAGCCTGGGCTTCAAATGAAGTCCTTATCTTTACAAGCTATAAAGCCAAACACCAATGCAGAAAGTTGAAAATCTAGGATAGTATCAAAGGATTGCTAATGGGAAATAAGACTTGAAGATGTCTCCAGAATTATACCAGTGATCAGATAAACTAGTCTCAAACCCTTTTATAAAATACTTGAAACCTATAAGCTTAACCTAACAAAAGCCACAAAAAACCTCAGAGAGCCAACTCCATTTCATATAAGATTATTTCAGTTTCGTTATACATAGCCTGTTAACAGCATGGGCATACTTTGCTCTTGAACAAGGAATTATTCATATTTCTTCTCTACACCATTTCTGACACACAATTCAGAATTATTTGGAATGAAATCAAGCATAACAATGACAGTAAATAGTCTCTAGACAAAGATACAAAATTAGCCAAAATGTCAGAATTAGCAAAATAAAACAGTATTTAAATATCCTAATTTTTTAAACTTGATAATATGTGTGTCCTGCTTAAGACTGGGCACTCAACAGTCACTTATTTTCAACACTTTACTTAGTTGAGGCTCTTCTTTAGTTACTGTCTCCTGAAAAGAGATGTTTCTCTGATCAAGGCTGAAGAAAGCACTAAGCTGTGGATATAAACATCAATATTTAGAAGGCAGAGTGAGAGCATATCCCTTTAGCAAAAAGAGGCTGTTTGTTCTTCCCGAGGCCGATGACCTCCCTCGCCATGGACTCTTAACTCGGTTTACAATACCATGCATGAATTCCTTTCATGGAATAGGTATCAAATCTAATTAGAAAATGACCTGGTTACCTTTATAATAATCATTCCATTGTGGTATCAGTGGGCACATCTTGCTTGGTATGTTGGCACTGTAGCCCACAGAATTCACAGCTACTCCCTTAACAGCCCTGTGCTCTACTTGCTGGTGCTATAGAAGCTGTGCAGCAGGGAAAGAGATTCCAGCTCAGTTCCAGCTTGAGTTCTCCAGGTCCTACAGCAAATATGTGTGGTGTAATAGAGGCTTACATAGTTCTTGTGGGAAAGAGGAACAATGCGAATAGCATGAATTCTTTAGTGGGCATCTGGGGACTCTCTGGCCAAGAACTCACAATGAGGTGTTTCACTGGGACTTCAAAAACCCTGACTCCTGGATATGACATAGCATTGCACTCATGAACACACAGCAGCTGTAGATTGCCTACACAAAACCTGAGCAAGATCAAATCTGTTAACATTGCAGCATAGATAGGGAGGACCTCCTGTGACCCCACCTGTCCCTGAAAGAGTTCTTGGCAGTTAATAGTTGCTGGGGTTTCTTCATTGATGTAACCACTGTTAAGTTGCCCATGCTCTAGCAAATAATGTCCTCATCCCTACTCAGGCAAGCAACCATAACTAAACTCAGTGGTTCCCAAAATAAGAGATGAAAGTAGGAGGGATCTTCAGTAGAAATAGGTGGCAGTAAGAGAGGGTAATGATGACAAGCACACAAGCAAAATACATTGCATATATGAAATAGACAAAGAATAAAACTGTTACTATAAACTTATGGAAAACTTAGTTAACATGGAGAGATGGGTGAGAAATGTCATTTCAAGGAGCTCTAGAAACAGAAACAAAAACATCCTCTAAGGCTTGATGGTAAGACCATATTGCTGAAGATACCACTTACAGAACATGGAGAAATCAAATTGGTAACAATCTGGAAACTTAATCCTTACTACTACCTTTCATAAATTAGATGGTGCTGTGCATTCTACCAGAGGAAAGAAATAATTATCAATCTCACCAAGCGAAGAACCTTGTAAGTTAGAATAATGTCTAGCTTGAGAAGATATGCCCACTGACACAATAGTGGCAAGAATGCCATGGGAGTAACCAATCACTTCTTGATTGAGCCAAAGACCTACTCCATACCTGGCACTGTTAATGGGGCCAATATTCTGAAGCAAGGTATATTATAGGCCTTAGTGGAAAACCTTATATTCTTATTCTACTAAATGGATATAGTATTTAAAAAATGACTCATAATTATCCATACCCATAGATCACTACAACTTTCCACCCTCTACAGAGAAAATTCTTCTTGAAGTAGATGACAGTTAACACAGAGACCTTCAACTGTTCAGTTTTCCAAGAGTAAGAAACCATGAGGTGCTCTTCTCTAAATAGAACATACATATCACATATACACACTCAGCTCTAGAATGTTCAGGGAAGATGGGGCAGAAATATTGTAAGAGTCAGAGGTGATAGATACCTAAAAAAAACTGTTTTTACAGACACATTAGGGCAGTTGAACAAATGAACTTACGTGGAAACTGGGTGTGTTGGAGGAGGTGGACATACATCCAATCACTAGCTGAGGAGCTATTGGCATTTAGTAGCTTCTAAGAGAGGGAAATATCAAAGATATCAAAAGGCAAAGGAAAACTATCACTTATAAAAATTTTCTTTCAAAACTATAGCAAAATAGCTATATTTTGAAAGAGATAAAAACTTGAGAGGGCTTGACTCTAGCAAAAAATACTTTAAGATACACTGAAAGAAATTCTCTGAAGACATAAAGCATTCTGGGATTCAGATGATAAATTTCTACAAAGTGTGTATAGCAAACCATAAGCTGCTTTCCAAAGGAATAATCTCTCATAAAGAAGTAATGGGTTTTCTATGGGTTCTCTGCTAAGATGCTATTCTGTTGAACCTAACCACAGGCCTCACTGTGATCTGTCATAAAAAATTCAGTGTCATTGGATCAGCTGCTATAAGTTAAACGGTAGAGCTACTTTGAATGAAGCCAAGACTAACTAAAGGTTCTTTCCTTGTGCTGGGGCATATATCTAGTGAAGACATTTTCAAACACAGCATAAAATTATAGCTGAAGCAAACAAAATATGTCTGATAAGTTCTTAAAGCATATTCTAAAATAATGTAACACCTTTTTCTATTAATTCATTGCTGAATGTCAATGGCATAAAATAGTTTAAAACAATAATAATTTACTTTATTCACAAAAGTTTAACTTATAGGGCAGTTCATAAGTGTCCCTCATAGTGTGTCAGCTCGAGGAGCTCAACAATGTATTTCCAAGATGATTCAACCTCATAACTGACAAGTTTGTCATAGCTGTTGACTGGGTCTTACCCGAAGTAGGTGGCTACTTTCTTGAGTTTCTCACACACATCTCTCACAGGTCTATTTGATCTTCCTTAGAGCATGTCAGATCAGATCTAAGAAGAAAAATTCCTACATAAGATTCAGAAGCCACCAATCTCTTAAACTACAGTTCAATACACTCAGCACCACTACTGCAAGGTCTCTTGCTCAAAATAGTATGGCCTTCCAAATTGAAGGGACAGAGTAAAGACTCCTGCATTTGACAGAAGTAACAACAAATCATTTATCCTTTATTCACCATGCCTCTTTTACCTTTGTACAATTTCATAGCGTTTATAGCTCACCAAACACCTTATCATTTGGCTCTTATTTGATCTGTCATTTCATTAAAAAATGAGACATGTTTATTCTCAGTTAACATAAAAAGCTGAAGTTCAGCAATATTTACTAATCCAGTTTATTACACAAAGAAATAGATAACCTAACCATTAAGTTTTCCAAAACCAAATGTAGACTGGCTCCTCTCCTCATTATAATGCACAAAAGATTTTTATTCTGACTCAATGAGGAATTGCAAATAAATATTTATTATTTTCACGGATCATGAATTTGTCATCCAACCCCAACATTGTGTTTCTCCAATGATAAGAATGTCTTAACCTCTGGCATTGGGAATCTAGAAAACCTTGCTCCAGATGATCTTGCTGAGTTTGAAGCATTAGTGTCTAGCTGCTCAGCCTCTTTCAGGTATATGCGCTCTTCCTTTTTCTCTATAAGATGCACCCAAGATTTCTCCTTTAAGGTTAACTTCCCTCTGATTACCTCAGATGGAGCTTCTGTGTCATTCCTTTGCTTCAGTTCCCTACTGCGGTGGAATGTTTGTTCAACTATGTAAAGATGTGCTGCTGTTTAACCTTGCCTGCCTGTCTAAGGCTTCTGATTAGTCCAATAAAAAGCTGAAGAGCCAATAGTGAAGGAGAAGGTATAGGTGGAACTTCTGGGAAGAAAAAAAGACACCAGGGCCCAGCAAGTCAGACACAGAAGACGCAGGAAAGTAAAACATAGAGAATTAAAAAAAAAGGTTTAAAAGCTCCAAGGCAAAATGTAGATGAATAGAAACAGATTAGATTAAGTTAAAATAACTAGTGAGACCAGTCTAAGCTAAGGCCAAGCATTCATAATTAATAATAAGTCTCCATGTCTTCATTTGGGAGCTCGTTGGTGGCCCAAAGAAAATGTCAACTACACCCAACCTGATTTATTGCTCTACAATCCTTGGTATGCGTCATTCACTGTTTCTTCAAATGTACTTATGTATATCTTGTCCCCAAAATTTAAGATTTTAGAGGGCACAAGCTGTGAGACAATGACTCTTATTTCTTCATCTTTGCCTACAGGGACCATCACGGCAAGTGCTCAATAAATATCTGTTAGAATAAAGGGATAAGCAATTTCAAGAAATTCTAGGGCAAAATGTTTATGTAATTGTTGAAATCTCTTTATTTTACTACTTCTACAATAATTCTTCTCAAGAACTCTATCTGGTTGCTTAAGATTTGGTAAGCTATATCATATACTCATCTAAATAAAAACTTTGAGACTCTTATAAGCTTTATTCAAATCTCATTTCAGCTCTTGAGACCAAGTTTAAGCAATTAAATGAGCAGCCATCGACCAGAAACAAATCACCAAGAAAACATTTAAATGGTGTTCTATTTTAATTTAATGGAAAATAAAATTAGAATTCCATTACCAAAATACAGCTTGTTCTCAGTTTTAAAAACATATGAGTTGATCGTGTGGAAATACATTTTATGAATATAACAAAATTTCTGCTTTCTTCTGACATGTACTAATTAGAGTTATAGAAAATCATAGGCCTATGCTTAAAGAGGAAAACCTTTCTCTTTTTACTTGGTAGTAGAATAAGTGTAAGATGCCAGTGTAGCATGGACAATACCACAAACAACCAGGTCTTACTGGAGCAACACAAGTCACATCTCACTCTTGGCAGTCAAATGTGGATGTGTCTAGCCAGGCAGCGGTTCATGATTCAGACTCCTCCACTCTATAGATCTTCACAGCTACTAGCAGATTCATCCAGAAATCAAATAGAGCAAAGATTTATAGAAGGAAATCATAACCAATTTCCCAACAATGAATGATTTCTTAGTGTCCTTACACATTGAATAGCCTAACAGCTAGACATTAAGCTGAAGAGTTATGAAATGAGCTGTTTACATTACATGCAAAACTATTTTTGAAAGATTTATTTTATATTTAGCTGTGCATACATGTGCATCTATGTATAGGTTTATGTTTATGTATGCAGGTGCCTGTGCATGAGAAAGACAGAATAGGTTGTCAGATGTCCTGGAACTGGAGTTAACAGTATTTGTGAGTACTGGGACCTGAACGTGGGTCCTCTACAATGCCATTATATGGTCTTAACTACTGAGCAATTTCTCCAGCCCAATAAGAGCCTATTAATGAATATTGTTAGCTGTATAAATCAAAATGAGCATATACATTCTCCATGCAATTCCCTATGCCTCTTTACCTTGTCAAAACTGACTTTGTATTTTTGGTATATATTAATATAGAGCTAAGATTCTCTACTGAAATCAGTTTCATATAATTTACTATGAAATTGTTTTGATGTTATGTTGAATTAGAAATTTGATTTACTTGAATAATTCAATTTAAATCCTATAATTACTGGAGTAATTTACTTAAATACTATAATTTTCAAAATATGATGCATTTACAAAAAACGTTTCTTTGATTCAACTTGGTATTAAAATGGCCCCTTCATAGTCACTTGAGTAAGTTTCTTTAGATCCCTGGTTTCAATTATAAGGTAAGTATATACTAATATATTATCACACAACACAATTTAAACACATACACGGGGGCGTCAGGGGGAAAGAGAGAGGCAATGTTTAGTCAAGAGAGTGCTATAAGTTCATGTTCTGATGTGTCCCTCTGCTCCAAATGCAATTGTCTTGGTTACTTTTCTATTGCTGTTATGAAACACCATGACCAAGGTGCTTATAAATCAAAGAATTGAATTTGGATTTTGATTTCAGAGAGTTAGAGCCATGGTACCAGGGTGAAGGAACAGCTGAGAACGCAGAACTTGATCCACAGCCATCAGGCAGAAAGAGAGAGAGAGAGAGCAAAGGGAATTGCTTGAGTCTTTTGAATCCTCAAAGCCCATCTACAGTGACACACCTCCTCCAATAAGGCCCCATCTCTTAACCCTTCCCAAAGAGTCTACCACCCCAAGTCCAAGCATAAGCTCACATGCATGAGTCTGTGGGAGTCATTCTAACTCAACTCACAACAGCAGTATTTGTACTTATTTTTTTAAGCAAGCTAAATAAATAAATAAGACTCAGATTTTAAAACACAGCAAACAATTCTGTAGTTCAGAAACAACCAAGGTGAAAAAGATGAGCAGGCATAAATTATAGGCCCTGCCAAATTTTAGTTCAGAAGTAAACATGAAATAGGCACAGATTTCCTCATGGTGTCAAAAATCTGAACCGATATGAATGGAAGCTAGTAGCTACCATGGATCTGCCTTCTGTAGTAAAGAGTTTAGGAACATACTGCTCAGCATTCCAGTGGCTAAGACCCAAGGCAAGCTGAGAATCTGGATATACAGAAAGAAGGTGGTCTTGTAACTAGACACAGTACCCCATGTTTTATGAGGAGACCCAAAAGTGTCCCATGATCAAGAAAGAAAGCCTCATTGATCAAAATCACAAAAGGCCATTGTAACACCAACCTCTGTGCCATAGTTCTGGGGCTTAAAGGTGGTACCTACAAGATGGCTTGGCAAAGGGAAACAGTGGTAGAAAGAAAAAAGAAAAAGCACTTGTTCTAAAAGCAACACATTTCTCTTTAAAATGAGTCTGCAACCCAAGGTTCTAAGGTACACACACAAAAAAATGCAATTCATAAAGCAGGCAGCCTTCCAGAAGAAATGACGCTGTACAAATAATTTTAAGTATATATTAAATTGTCAAAAATCAAAAGTGAAGGGCTACAACTTGTCTAAAGTAAGTATAAATCTTTTTCTGTGAAGTGCCAAGAAATAACTATTTTTTAGCTTGCCTGGCTATACAGTCTCTTGCTCAACGACTCAGTTGTGCTGCGGTTGCAAGAAAACAGCTATAGACAGCATGCCACTGAGTGGGCATGGCTGCGTGCCAGGAAACCTTTCCACAGAAGCTAACAGAGGGAGAGGCAGATATGGAGTATTGGCCATAGCATGCAGACTCCTGAGGTCACGACCCATGATGTCATGTAGTGAGATAAGACAGAATGCAAGAGGAACTGGAGATGTGAAAAGGAAACCAAGCGGAAACAAAACAAACAAACAAAAAAACCCACAGACATTAATACACAAAGTTCAAAAGAAAATCGATGCCTTTTAAAGGAAGAAGGGAGGAGTAGCAGTGGAGAGAGGGGAGAAGGAAAGAAGGGAAGCTTTACTGAATTCTTTTATTGTTTGAAAATTTCATAAATGTGTGTAGTGTATTTCTTATCATACCCACCACACCAAAATACCTTCTTTGCCTTCTTCCAACTTGATGGGGAACCTCCAAACCCATCTCTGTGAGGTCTAGAGAAGCCCTCAATGTGTCCTAAGTGAAAGTGTGATGTGAGCCCAGCCAGGTCAAGGACCCTGTCAGACCCATGGGAAAATGAAAAAGCACCCCCAAGGAAGATGGGGTAATACTCAGAGCAATGACCAAGCCTCCTCAGGTCCATGTGTGGACAATGATAGTGTGTGAAGAAAACGCCCATCATAGCTTCCTCCCCCCAGATATGTATGGCCTGGAGACTGCTCCCTACAGAGGGTGTTCCTACTGACATTAACTACTCCTGCCTCCTTGTTTGACAGTGTACAGTAACTCTGACTCCTTATTCAGCATTCAACTGTATGCAACAACCCACTCCACCCATTTCCAGCTTCTCTGCATATACATGTACCTGACTGTCATTTCTTCTTTCCCTTGTCACCTCAGTTAGATCTGTCCCTGGTGCCATGCAGGACGTGGCATATCTCCGGTGGACTTCATGCCTTCTTTTAAACCATTATTACTGATAATAAATCCCTGCGTCTAATTAGTGCTGGGAATATGCAGATGGGTGTAGGCTCTCCCACTGGGACACAAGCAACCTACCAAATATCACTTCCCCTACGAAAAATGACTGTCCCTCCTTCAGCAACCATCAATTGCCAACAGCTATTCCTAACCCAAAGGCCATAAAAATTGTTGAAATCAGAAGACAATAAAAATAAACATAAAAGTAAGAAATGGATTTGTAGGGGAATAATCATAAATGGGTATTTTGGGGACTAGAGGTGGCAGAGGGAGAGACAGGTCAGTATGCATTATACACATGTCAACAGTTATCAAAGAAAACTTCTAAAAATTAAAAATAGTCTGGCGTGGTGGTGCACATTTTAACCCCAGCACTTGGGAGGCAGAGGCGGGCAGATCTCTGTGAGTTTGAGGCCAGTCTGGTCTACAGAGCAAATTCCAGGACAGCTAGGGCAACACAGAAAAATCCTGGTTTAAAAAACAAAGAAAAAAATAAAAACAACACCACACACATTTGCATAAGTATAATAAAGGAACTGTACCTAAAATATATTAAGCAATAACATTTAAAAGAATGTGAATATATTTTATAGCTTCCAACCAAGGAGATAAAGTCATAAAGTCAGTGGACAGACACAGACGTCTGTTCTTGCCCTTCCAGCTTCTGGTTCTTCCTTGCTGTTCCCATTTTACATTCATTCTCATTCTTGACTGCTGGCCTGCCTCTTTCAGACAGGGTACTATAAATGGTGTCATACAGACAGGCAAGCGTGTGTGTGTTGTCAATGTGAGGCTGCCATGTCATAAGAGGCTATAACTGCATAACATGGCCCCGTAATAATCATTTCTTCACCATTATTCATACTGTTTCTGATTTTCTGATGAAACTCTAGTTGAAATGATAGAGAAAAATTATCAGCGGTAATGGAACAACCATAAAAAATCACAGGAACTCTCCTGGTCCCTACCATAGTACAAAAAAATTAACACACTTTTATTAAAAATAGAGAGAACAGGACAAAAAGATATAAAAAAACGGAGTTGGGAAACATGTACATATACAACATCCTTGAACAGATATGCAGATAAAATAATCAGTATATATTCAAAATTAGATAATGTTCAGAATATCATCTACAATACTAAATTCACCATCAATATGTTGCAAAGAAATTATATAGAACATGTTCTTGATATTAATTGTAAATTACCAATAAAATTATGATGAAGTGCACGTGTATCATCAACAAAAAAATATTTCCAAGTTACCTTTGGATCAAATAAGGAATTATACTAGAAAGCACAAAATATTTAAAAATAATGTGCACATACTACTGATATTGTGCAGGGATCAGTTTTAGAACGAAAGCAGAACACAAAAGTCACAGCTATGCAAACCTATTATATTTACTGGCATTGTGTTTGCATGTATAATAACATCACCATTTCATATATTAAAATCACTTTAATTAGGATAATTAAATGATGTTTAAATTTTTAGTATACTTTATTATTTGCAGAATAAGGACAAAAAGGTCACTACAGGTTAAATGACATGTTCTACTGATGCTCAGAATATTCTTGATCCATGCTTTATTGAATCTGCAGACATGAGACCTGAAAAACACAGAGGATGAAATATAGACGTAAAATGTGTGTGATGAATCTAGAAAACATTTGTGGGTAAGTAGGTAAACCTAAAGGCATGCTTTGAAATAAAAAGAAACAAAAAGTTTTAACATACAAAGTGTGTTCAACTTAAAACAACAACAACAAAAGAACAATATTAAAAAGCTAAATGGCAGAAAGAGAAAAATGAAAATAAAAGAAAACACTAGAAAACTAAACTAAGAGACATCAAAATGAATCAAGAAAACTAGATAGAGCCTTCAGAGTTACTCAGGAAACTGAGCTGATATGATAAACAATATGAAAATATAAATAATAAGTAGATTCTAAAAGGTCATCATACAATAGTGAAGAAACTGGGTAAGTCGACTTTACAACTTCAGTGGAATGAGTGGTTAAGTCACTCTGGAAAACTCGAGATCTAATGGAGAAGCCTGAAATGCCAAGGAAGCAGAGAGAAGATTATTGTTAAGCCCTAAAGAAAAGCTGAGGCCCAAATCACTTAAGGAGTAATCTGGCTTCTACAGAAAACAAGTATTGTTTGCACTGGCTAGTTTTTATCAACTTGACACAAACTGGAGCCACCTGGGAATAAAGACCCTTAGTTGAGGAATTGCTGATTGGCCTTTGGCCATGTCTGTTAGGCATTTTCATCAATGACTGATGTAGGAGGGCCCAGCCCACTAGAGGTGGTACCATCCCTGGGCAGGTGGTCCAGGATTATATAAGAAAGCAGGCTGAGCAAGCCATTGGGGAGCCAGCTAGTGAAGAGCATTCCTCCAAGGTGCCTACTTCCATTACTGATCCAGGTTCCTGCCTTGAGTTCTTGAAGTGGCTGCCCTTGATAATGGGCTGTAACCTATAAACTCAATAAGCCCTTCCCTTCCCAAGTTGCTTTTGGTCATGGTGTTTATCACAGCAACAGAAACCAAACTAGGACATTATTTTGCATAAAATATTGGAGAAAACTAAAGAAGAAAAAAAGGCCAGACGGTGGTGGCACATGCCTTTAATCCCAGTACTTGGGAGGCAGAGGAAAGAGGATCTCTGTGAGTTTGAGGACAGCTTGGTCTACAAGATCTAGTCCCAGGACAGGCTCCAAAGCTACAGAAAAACCCTGTCTCAAAAAAATAACAATAGCAAGAAACCTACTATTAATACTAGCATACTAGGCAAAGAATGTTAACATATATTTATGAAAATAAATAAAAAATGCTAAATAAAATACAAGCAAAGATGATTAAGTTTTCTATTAAAAATAAATATCTAATGAGTAAGATAGGTTTATCCAAATGTTGGGATGATTCAACACCACAAAATTTATTTGTTATATACCAGAGCAACAAGTATAAATGTAAATAATATGCTTATCTGTGTATATTCTAAAACTATATATAACATTTTCAGCTACATTTGTAATAATTAGTACTCACAGAAGGGAAAGCTGTTTCATTTTTCTAATAAGGATTATCTGTAAAAAGCTGAAAGCAAGCACTGACTTTAGTTGTGAATTTTAGAGATATTACTTTATTATTGAATTATCTATATATACTTTTCATATACATTGTATGTTGGTCATAAGTGATTATTATCAGCATTTTACTGAATATTTTGTCAAAAGTCCCATTTGTTGCAGTAAGATCAGGCGGTTAAATGAAATATACAAAAATTAGAATGACTTCATTTTCACTTTTCATGTATTTTCAAGATGCAATAATTGAATAAAAACATTCATGAAGATGTATGAATTAGTTTATATACTGAGAAGTCAACAGTTTCTTAATTATGAGTTTAATATACAAAGTAAATATAAGCCAATACATCAACAGCAGCTGCTGATAAAACAGAAGACAAGACTCAATCTTAAAGTCCCTCAAGACCCACAGCTTCTTGAACTCTAATAACAGGTACTTGTGGAGACTCAAGTCAGAAAACAAAGAATAAGAGAACAATTTTCCAATTTCTTCTAGAAATTCAATGGCATTTGAATCAAACTGTAATGTGTTTAAAGGGATTTTACCTATTCATATTTGAGTTAACTTGGAATTAAAAAGCTAGGAACAGCTGAAGCAATCCTGACAGTGAGCATTAAGTGGATGTGTCCTGTTAGATGCCATTTTCTGTACTCATGCTGACCAGAACAGCTCTGTATTAGCTCAGGTGCCAAAAATTGGCATAATATACACTATGTCAGAGACATCCTAGAAAATATTGGTCATTATAAATTAATCAGGAAAATGTGAATTATCCAATAAGTGGAACAACCATTATTGAGTTTTCCCACACACAGATGAAAAAAGGTATCTAAATATATTCCACACAGAAAAAATTCAAATTTTTTACAAAATAACAATGCTAAAAGAAAACATTAATTTTTATGAATTTGAAATATGGAAAATTTCCCCAAGATTCAAATAACAATAATACTCTTAAAAGACTTATGAATATGACCACATTAAAATTAAAAAATAAAGGGCAAAGTAAAAAATTAATCTAGAAGCTGAAACATGAATTTTGCAAATCTCTGAGTTGTGCTTTCTAAAATCATATATTTTATTATTCATGTGGGATGGGGAGGTTGGGTGGACACATGCCATGATGATATGGGGAGGTTATTGAACAATTTTACTGAGGACTTCTCTCCTACCTGTGGATTCAAGGGGACAAACTCAGGTCATCAAGCTTGTATCATTAGGCTCTGGGGCATCTTGAGAAGTCTGAGTTGTTCTTTTTAATTTACAGGAAAATAATCTTTGTTGTTTTATTTTATCTAGATGAACAGCTGTATGTGATTTATGGATACTGCTTCTATACATGATAAATTTACTAATTTTTGTTAATATTTAAGCCTAAAACTTAACTTTGTATATATTTCTATAAAACCTTAAAATTCTGTTGAATTTACCTCAAAGACTGTCATTTTCTAGCACTGAAATACTCTTCTAGCATGCCATGAAGACTGCCTTTTGCTTCTGAGATATTCAATGTCAGTCAAATGGAATGCAATGTTCTAGACTTAATCCTTCCATGGACAGTGAGCAGTGAACTAAGGCCAACTATAGTGGCATATTATTTGTGTTTTAATGAATAAAACTTGCCTGAAGGTCAGTGCAAAGCTGTCACACTAGTCAGCCGTACAGGCCAGGCAGTGGTCATGCCTTAATCCCAACAGCCACACTAGTTAGCCTTACAGGCTTAACAATGGCTTTAGTCCCAGCACTAGAGAGGAATATAAAACAAGAATAGATGGGTCTCACACTCAATCACATTCTGAGGATTTGTGGAGGTAGGAAAGCCATTTAATTTTGAGGGAGAAGTAAGAGTCAGTGGCTGGCTGCCTTACTTTTCTGATCTTCAGGTTGAACCCCAGTATCTGTCTCTGTGCTGCGGGACAATGGTTCTGTACCCTGTAAACACTTGTCTCTTGCACTTGTTTAATAAAATGCTGATTGGCCAGTAGTCAGCCATGAAGTAAAGGCAGGGTGACCAGAATAGAAGAATTCTGGGAAGAGGAAAGGTTCAATCTGCAGTTGTCACTCAGCTGCAGAGGAAGCAAGATGAGAATGCCTCACTGATAACTATACCAAGTCACATATCTATCACAGACAAGAATTATGGGCTAATTTAAGATGTAAGAATTAGTTAATAAGAAAGCCTGAGCTACTAGGCTGACCAGTTTATAATTAAGGTAAGCCTCTGTGTGTTTCTTTGGAACTAAATGGCTGCGGGACCTGGTGGAACAGAAGCCTCTGTCAACATCTTTGGGTTTTTATTAGTTGTGCTAGAGTTGGTGCCCAACATTTGGGGTGTGAATTCACCAAAAAGCATTTTGCCTGTAGCTTTTTAGCCACTGGCACAGACCAGAACTGCACATGGGGCTTCAACCCTACCTGGCTAGGCTTTCTTATCTTTTTTTTCCTTCAAGCTTCTGAAAGAATTTATGATTTCCCTGTTGTAGCCTTGTAGCCTCTCTGAAACAGTCTTCATCTGCCACTCAAACTCCAGAAGTACCTAGGCTCCAAATGCCACAGGATTCATCAGCCCTAGACTGGCTGATTCTGCCTGCCTTCAGGCAGCCCCTTACCACATGTGCTTTTTCTGAACCCCTGTACATTTTTCAAATAATCCCCCCCCTCTCTCTGTGTGTGTGTGTGTATCCTCCAGGGGTTGTGGGCTCTCCCTGAACCCCATTCTCAGGCTGCTGCCAACAGGGTAGAAGCATTGAAATTTAGTTAGGCTTTTACTGTTCTACACAGCAGCAATAAGCCTCACATCTTCATCAATATCATCAGTAGATTTGGTAAGACAATTGGGAATTTTTAAAGGGAGGAATTAGTTAAAAGAAAGTTAAATTTTACCTACATTAAAAAATGGGGAAAACCATTACAATAGAAGGATTTGGGTCTTTGTATGATGATATGATAGTGTGAAAATGGAATAATTTAATGAGAGGATATCTAATTTAGATGGGATTTATGTAATGTCAGTTGTAAACACTAGCACCTTTATTATTTTTGTCTTATCCCTAAAAAAGTTGATTAATCTGAGCACTAACATACAGGCCTTAGAAAAACCTAATAAAACAGATCATAGTCATATTCAAATCCAGACAGAGGAATTTAATGGACAGTCAATTTCAGCATTGCATTATAAGAATAGAGAGAAACAGCCTAAAGTTTTCAGACAACCATCCTTAATATATCCAGTAACCTTACAGGAATTGCCAAAAGGCAGAGGCTCTATTACAACTAACTGGACTTCTGTGCCAATGTTAGATTTAAGAAGATTCAGTTAAGCAATAGTTTCATACAGTATGCACTCACCTTTTGTGAAGCAAATATTAAACTCGTGGTCAGTTTGTAACAGATTTATCCCTAAGGACTGTATAGAGTTAGTTAAAACTGTTTTAGAGCCTAGTCCACAAATGCAATGGGATACCTGGTTCAGAGAAGAGGTATTCCATTATTGAACAATGGAGTAAAGATAGAAGTAGGGAAATCTCCCAAGATTAAATTCTTGGAGAAGGAGACTATGCTACTATAAAGAGGCAAGTTGTATATGATGACCACACCCTGGATATATAGATATCCATATATATGTCATGCAACAGCATTGAATGCTTGGGACAGAATTGGAGAAATAGGGAAAAATTGAGTCATTTACTAAAGATATACAGGGCCTGAAGGAAGCCTTTAAGGATTTGTTACAAAGACTGACTTCATCAGTAAATAAAGTGATGCCAAATTCAGAAGCTAGACAAGTAATAATTGAACCTCTGGCCTTTGAAAATGCCAATTCTCTTTTCAAAAGTATAATTAGGCTATTAAAAGCAAGGTCAGCATCTTTGGAGGAATGAATTTGAGATACAATTAATATTGAATCTCATGAATATGATGATGCATGGATAGAAGAGGTGATTTTTCAGAAGTTTGAGGAAAAAATTGAAATGTCAAATGTTATAATTGTGGCAAACAAGGTCACCTTAAAAGGGACTGTAGACAGGGCATTCCTAGAAACAATGTTTTTTTCCCCAAAGAATAATCCATTCATAATGTCCCTCCCATCTGGATTATGCTGAAGATGTGGCAAAGGCAGGCATTGTACTAATAAATGTAGGTCAATGAGGAATATTCAAGGTAATCCTTTGCCATTGGGAAACTCCATGAGGGGCTTCTTGCAGCCCCCTATACCAAATCTGGTTCATTTGTTTCCTGCCATCATAGAAGAAATTTCTTTCCAGAGCAATTAAAGAACCTAATGTCTATAGTAAGAAACCATACTGCTCCAGACAATAGAACACTTGTAGAAGAGAGAACAAAAAATTCAGGAGAAACCAAAAAGTAAGTATTTTTGCAAACTTCTATAAAAGAACAAAGACCAAAATTAAAAATATGAATAAATGACATTGTCATTAAAGGTCTG
>LOJH01016375.1:8756-22865 GCA_001685095.1 Ellobius talpinus
TGCAGACCCATACCACAAGGACATTTGCTCAACTATGTTCATAGCAGCATTATTTGAAATAGCCAGAACCAGGAAACAACCTAGATGTCACTCAAGCCAAGAATGGATAAAGAAAATGTGGTACATTTACACAGTGGAATACTACTCAGTGGTAAATGACGTCTTGAACCTTGCAGGCAAATGGATGGAACCAGGAAAAAAAGATCCCGAGTGAGGTAACCCAGACACAGAAAGACAAACACAGTATGTACTCACTCATAAGTGGATATTAGACATAAAACAAAAATAACCAGCTTACAATCCACAACCCCAGAGAGGACAGGAAACAAGAAGATCCCTAAGAGAGACATACATGGATACATCTGGTGAGGTGCGGAGAAGGTGGGGAGAGTGGGAGGAGGGGAGGGAGAGGGAACTGGGATTGGTATGTAAAATGAGATTGTTTCTAAAATAAAAATAATAAGTTGAGTGCCTCACATATAATATAATTCCTAAATCATGTGTATAGTATGTGATATTCTACAGGGGAAGATTTTGCTAACATTAAATATGTAATGGTAGAAAGTCAAAGACATATTAAATGATCTGTAGGATTTATCCTCAAAGCTGCTGATATCAATATTTTCTTTTGAAAAAAATTACATTTATAATAGGTTCTTAAGAGTTCCCTTGCAGAGGTTGGACTTCAGTTTTTGGGCTCCTTTGATTCTCTTGCCTTAACCTCCCAAAGAGTTGGGACTATTGGCATGGACTACCATGACTGACAGTAAATTTACCAGTTAGAATGAAATTGCAGTTAGAAAAGTTAAAAAAATATTTTTAGGCAAAGTGACATTTAGAAATTATGGAGAATACAAACACTTTAAAATATTGAAAATATCCATAAATCATATCAGGAGAAAAAAGTTGGCACAGAAAACACTTTTAGTAGCCCAAACAAGCCATGTGCTTTCAAACATATGATGCTTAGAAAAATTTTAGAATAGTACATTAGGTCAAATTTTTCCCAGCTTATCACTTTCTGTGATCTTATTTCTTTATTTCTGGAGATATTTGCATGAAATATAATGCTTTTTAAAATTTCATTTAGTTTTTCCTTTTTTCTTTACCTGGAATTATAATCATATTTCCATTAGAATAAATTATGATTTCTCAGACAAAAGGATTAGAGCTTTGGAAAGATAATTATATGCTAGGATGTGAGGCTTCTCAAAGAAGGTCGTGTTTGCAATATCAAAGTGTTTGTGATAAACACAATGAACAGTGATGAAAGTGTCTCCTGAGTGTGACATGTTATGCAGATGACTGTAACAGTCTAGAGGTCTCTCTGTCATCTCAAACTTTTGTTATGATATAGATTTAAACAGAGTAGGGTAGATTAGTTCTCTCACAGAGAGTTCATATGAGAGAGAATTCCTTTCTTGCTAAAATTGATTCTGTAAATTTTTTTGGTGGTTATCAATATTGTCGTCGCAGAGGCTTCATTTGGATACCAGTGAATGCCAAATTCCAGTGAGTGACTTGTGACTGACTGTGTGACACTCACCTCTACTGAAACTCAAGAATTCTGTAAAAATTCTGAGATACAAGGCTGAGTGGGCAGTGTAATGGGTAAAAGTGCTCACCCCTTGAGTCTGATGGCCTGAGTTCAGATCACCAGTGCGCCACAGAAAGAAGAAAGCAAGCCAGACCTAGCCGTGTACATTTTTAATTCCAGCATCCCCACGGTGAGATCACTGGTGGAAAGATACTATGGACTAGCCTGCAAGCTCTCGGGCTAGCTAGACTGGTGCATGTAGCATGGCAGCAACAAGACAAAAGGATCAACTAAGCGGAAGGTGAGAGCTGACATCTAAATGTCTTCTGACCTCCACAGGCATGCCTGTACCTACAGTCACACAACACACACACACACACACACACACACACACACACACACACACAAAGAACTTCAGAGAAAAGTATTGTACTATCCACTAGGGAATAAAATCCCTGCCTTTTCAGGGAAAAGGTAGATTCAGACTTCTATAGATAGACTTGATTACAATCCCAAAGCCTAGCAGAATGTCTGCTACACGAAGGCAGAGTATATGTTTGTTGGCGGAATTACTGAAAATGATACATCGGAGTCTAATGAGAGGAGATTAGCTATACTTAGAGTGTTATGGCTGCAGACAGAGCCTTATTTGGTCAGGTCCGGAGAGTGAGCATTTTTATGCATTTGTGTCTGAAGGAAAGCCTTTTACTCTTCTACCTTTTCTCAATGAGAAAGGAACCTTAAAAACTACTGCCTCCTTCATGCTAGGTCATCACAGGTGTTTTCCATTGTAACTGTGGATCTTCTGCACTGCCCACTGAGATTTTTGAAGGCGTGTGCCTCTGAACCCACATTCCACAGAGCATCAGTCAACCTTGGTCTAATTTCTTCTGATTTATGAAAGTGTTGTTCCCACAGTAGTCTTCCTTGTTTGTTCATTCTGACAAGGGGTGGAAGCTACTTTTTTCAAACACTGATGTTTGCTTGAGCCCATTTGAGATTCTGCTGCCAACCTAGTGAGTCAGTTGGGTACAGAACTGTGAAGAACCCTGCTTAGGAGACACAGAACTATCTTGCTCACTTCCTTTACTGAAGTTTATGTGACAAGATTCTTGCTTGTCCTATTAATTGCATGTCCTTCTTGTAGAGAGCTAACCCATTACCATTTTTGTGAAAATACTATCATATATGAAAGGTCCTGAGATTCCAATGGAGTCATCTGAGAAAGACTAGGGCCTTTTTAAAATTAATACTGCTGGGATAACAAACACATGGGTTCCTCCTTTGAGAGTTCAGAAGGAGAAACTATTTTAAGGACATGTTTCCAGTTCCTTTCCCTTCACAGGTCTGTGGCTCAAAAAGTGCTAATGCTGGAGTCAGCATCTGAGCTGTCCCTCCTCACATCCCTCACAGGATCTGGGGGACATTGAGGATGCCAGCTTGCAACGCCGAACTTCAGTGTCTCCATTTCTCAAAGATGGGTTTCTTCTTCATATATTTATTGTCTATGTCATGAACAAATACATTTGTAGGAGTCAACATGCATGAGTAAAAAAAGTATACCAGCCCAAATGGTTGCTGACATTGGTTACTGATAGTTTGCGGGAGACACCTTGGTGACCTAGAGGAAAATGTTCCTCTCCCTCTCTGCAATATTCTTTCTGAGTGCAGCTGATGAGAAGACAGTGGGGAGAGATGGGAAGAGCTGGGCAGTACCAGATGAAGAACTGGAGAGAACAGGATTAAAAGATCATGCCGACTTAAGTAGTAAAGGAAGAGAAACACTATCTCGCGCATTCCTGCCTTGACTTTCTCCTAATCTATCAGCTGGGGTTACTGTTTGAAAACGGTTTGTCCTCGCTTAAACTCAGAGCTTGAACCTCATTCAGGGTGAGATATTACAATAGTGGATGGAATTTGACATTGTATAACAAGGTGGGATCTTCAACTGGGGACTAGAATTGGACAGGATCACCTGAATGTAGCCCAGGTAACTTTACAGGAAGAGACAAAAAACCCATTGCACTCCTTGTCTCTCCTCTTATGATAAGGTGTGCTGCCCCTGGATTCTGTCAGCTAGACTGATGTTACCATAGTAGCTCTAGTAGCTCTAGAAGGCCTTTTATCTTGAGAACCATGATCAAATAAACCTTATTCTTTTAGAAGATACCCAATCTTCAGTATTGTGCCAGTAACAACATTTTCTAATATGGCTGTAAGTTTACTGACCACTAGAGAATTATTTTTGACATTTTTATAACAATGCATGTATTTAGCACCTCTGCGTTATGCAGAATTGTTGATATACAGCTACCCAGGTGAAAGGCTGCAAGATGAACAATTGCTTTTGCTTTTGAAGTTTGCACAGTTTTTGAAGAGGCATCATTGGTAGTGGACATAGGATAAGGAGAAGAGACATCCCAGTCCCAAATTTAAATGATAGTGTAGGGAGTGGGACAAAGGCTCAGTCAGCGCTTATGTGAAGAATCAAACATGGCAGTGTACATAAGTAATTTGTATGCTGGCTGATATGTGGAGATGGAAGGGCTCCTGGAGGTAGTGGCCTTCTTGCCTAGCCTAATCAATGATCAACAATTCAGGGAGAGACCTTGTCTCAGAAGTAAGATGGAGACTAAGTAGATACACAATCCTAACTACAAACACACACACACACCACACAGAGACATACCTACACATACAACACACATATGCACACACCACACAGACACACACGCATATACCACAGGAGGTATTCATGCAGACATACATAGATCTAATCTACATGGGTAGTAGAAAAATAAGATCTCCTGAGTAGATTGGGAGAATGGGGACCTTGGGAGAGGGTTGAAGGCGAGGGGGGAGGCAAGGAGGAAACCAGAGAAAAAATGTAGAGCTTAATAAAAATCAATAAAAAAGGAAAAAATGTATATTCTCTCTGAATTCTTAACTGACAAAATAATAGCACTATTTAAGTAGATTTAAAGTAAACATAGTATATGAATTTTATTAAGTATTATAATGCTGTTGGAGTCTGCTCATTTGTTCCCGGCTGCCCACACTCGAAGTAACTGTACAGAAACTATATTAACTGCAATACTCTTTGGATAATAGCTTAAGTGTATTTCTAGCTAACTCTTATATCTTAACCCATTTCCATTATTTTATATTTGACATGAGGCTTGTCGTTTACTGACAAGGTTCTGGCACGTCTGTCTCCTGTGGTGGCTATATAGCATCTCACTGACTCTGCCTTTTTCTCCCAGTGTTCAATTTAATTTTCCCCACCTAGCTCTTTTCTGCCATGTTGCAGGCCAAACTAGCTTCTTTAATTATTAACCAATAAAAGCAACACATATACAGGACTTCCCACACAGAGAAATTGCCATATATAAAATTATACCTCATTAAATGATGACAGTACTGATTAAGAACCCCTAATACAAATAGAGTTAAATAAATCAAGTATGAGACTAAGAAATAATAGAGATATTAGCAAAGGCAAAATTTGCTAATTGATAATTCCTAGGGTCACTAGCTTTTCAAATGCACACATGCATTGATGCAACAAGAATAAACAGTGGGCATCCCTTTTATCTGAAGTGTGCCTTTTTCTCTTATGCATGTCCTAAGGACAATCTGTCATCTGCCAGTATCATCTAAGAGGATCATCTGATGCATTTCATCAATCTTTTATAACATGTATGCTTGTTGCTTTTATAATTGTGGCTTTACAAAAAACTGTGGGAAGGTGTAGTTGAAAATATTTTACCACCCTTCAGATTCCCGGACAGAATCATTGGAGAGCATTCTGGACTGAAATGCTCCACAATGCACTGGTGACAAGCTTCCTTACAGACAGGTATCATCGAACCGTGGCCTACAATCAGATGCCCGCACTGGGGAGAACAAATCAGAGAGCTGCTGCTCTGTAATCACAGACAGAAAGAAATGCATATGTGAAATGACAGGCTATTAATTCTGTTTTGGAAAACATGAATAGAACTTTTTGATGAAACTTAATTCTCTTTTTGGCTCTTCAGAAATGGGTAAATCATTTAAAATAAAAATAGAGGAGTTATAGAACACTTGTTTCTCTCAGTATTTATTATCTGAGGGGAAGTTGATTTTAGTGAGGAGAGAGAATGCTGGAACGCTCGCACAAATGCTTCCAAACAGCACAAGATTCGTTCTCTGATGCTTGGCTGAGTTCTAGATGTGAAAACTATTTGTTGTAATTTAAGTAAACTTCCAGTATATAAAATTTTAATTGAAAAGTTGTGATATTTCATTACCTGCTGTCGCACATAACTATCACTGCCAAATTGGGCTTAGTGAACACTCTGAGACACTTTCATACTTTCTACACTTTGTCTCCTACCTGAGTCAAATATAGCATTTAAGATAAACATCAAATACCATAAGATATGAAAGACAGACTGAAATAGTACACAATTCGTTGCTTCAATACCACTTACATAATTTAATAATTGTACCAGAGGTTTTATTATGAAGTTCTGGTGTAGGAGGTACTTCTGTTTATGGGTTGCTTTCATTGGGTAATGAATAGAGAAACTGTCTTGGCCTTTTGATACGGCAGAACTTAGGTGGGAAAAACAGAACTGAATGCTGGGAGGAAGAAAGGCAGAAAGAGAGAAGCCATGGATCCTCCGCCTGAGACAGATGCCAATTAGAATCTCCGGTAAGCTATTGCCACATGGCGATACACAGATTGATGGAGATGGGTAAAAACTAATATGCAAGAGTTTGCCAATAAGAAGTTAGAGCTAATGGCCAAGCAGTATTTTAATAATACAGTTTCTGCGTGGTTATTTTGGGTGTAAGCTAGCCGGGCAGGCAGGACAAACAAGTGGCCATCCTCCCTACAACAAAGTTCACTGTCAGTTTTTAAAAAGCCTTGTACCTGGTAAACTATGTCTATTTCTGTGAATTAAAGGACGTGGCTATAGTAAGACATGAAAAAGAAAAGAAAAAAGCAAAAGTACTTTTTTTAAAAAATAGACCTTTCCATCTACAACAGAAAGCCCCTTTATTTGCAAATTCCTTCTCCCATTTGTTAGATAATAGCTTGACTTTTTACATATCCATGTTGCAAATTCAGTTTGGAAAAGAGAAATTAAAAAAAAAGGAAATGGCACAGAGGAAGAAATGTGTAAGTTACACTTTAATTAAGACTCATGCTTGCTATAGCTAAGTATGCTAGGACAGGGAAGTAATCAGGACAAGACTCCCTTCTTAATTCCAGAGGATCTTCCTGAAGTGGCTCGTCAGAGTACAGGCTTCCTATGGGTAGTCAGCAAAGCCTGCTACATTCAGTTGAGCCAAGATCAAGCCCCTCACTCCTGTATTAAGACTGAACAAGGCATCCCACCTTACAGAATGGGCTTCTAAAAGCCATCTCATGCACTAGGGATAGATCCTGGTCCTAGTGCCAGGGGTCCCGCAGACCAGGCTACAAAACTTTTGCCCACATGCAGAGGGTCTGGTGCAGTCCCATGCAGGTACCCCAGCTGTTGGCCTAGATAATTCTATTTAGCATCACAGACAAAGTGTCCAGAACTTAAAGTGATAGATTTCATAGCTGATGAGAAAGACTGTATAATAGGAATGTAGCATAGAAGCCATCACCAAACCAGGAAGTATCACCCTCAGGCAGTATGACAATAATAACTCAAAAAGGCAAACATTACAGATACATCTCTGAACTCCTCCCAAGATGCAGTCATTCTAATTAGACACTAGAATGGAGAAGTCATCATGACAATGATTAAGATGAAAAGTTCCTTCCATCGTAGGAGAGAGCAAGTCTTAATTTAGACTTCCATTAGTATCATCAAAATTTTCATAAACATAGTTTTGGGCATTCTCATTTACATTTTGATTTAAAATTTGATTTTATTGGTAAAATCATTTTTTCATGCACTCATGCTCATGCTCTCAATTTTGTTGAATTTGAATTTGTTGTCAATGCCACAAAGAAGACCTTAGAGAGAGGAATGTCGCTCAAAGTCCCTCTGTAGTACACTCCAGTTCCCAAGTTAAATGCTCTTATGCCAGTCAAATAGATCAGCCTTTGTTTTCCTTTCACACGTTCTCCATCAGGCATCTTTCAAAGCCCAAAGAGGGTTACATCATACAGGTGAGTCTATCTAATGAGTTTGATAATAATTTTTAATTAGTACAACTTCAAGTTTACATATCTCAAAGGAACACTATGAGTATTTGGCAAGTAATGCTTATAAATCATTTGAAGGACCTTTAGGTAGAAAGATGTTAAATAAATAATAACGTGGGAGTGAAAATAATAATACACTCCTTTTTGTGTTGCCTGAATTGGAACTTAAAGCTGGAGGAAACATACAAGATGTGTATGTATAAAGAAGAAATATTGCCACATCCCTCTTTACGTCAAAATAGAAATGATTTTTGAAATAAAGAACACAGACATGATCCAAAGTTGTGACTTTGAATACACTTATAATAGAGTACAGTTTCTCTTCTTTAGATTATGTCAGATAAAATTTGTTTTTTTATTGTTCTTGGATAAAGAACTAAAGAATATAATCCTTTCTCTGGGTTAATATATGGAAGCTAATTGGCAGGGTTTTTTTTTAACACGAATGCTCAGTGTTGTTTTAGGACAAATGATGGTTTTATAACTAATTCAAATCCTGTCAGTAGTACAATGAATGTATCTGAAATATTGGTAGAAACAGTTCTTTAAAAAGCAAATAAACAAAAAGCTCCAAGGAACCTTCAAGCCCTAAAAGTCATAACTCCTCCCTTCACTGATGCTTTTTCATTTTCTTGCATTATTAAAGGAAAGACAACACATGTCTCCAATTCTACCCTTCCTATTTGACTCTACAGCAGAAGACAGAAGAATGGGATGCAAATTTGTTTTGTGAATGGTCTTAAATCTCACTAATTTCTTTTTTGATCATTTGAATCCTACAATTTTGAAGATGCATCCAACTTCAAAGAACAATGAAAAATGAGTTCATTTTGTAATTATGAAAAGTAAGCCAGGGCCTAGGGATTTTATTATATTGAGTAAGATTTTCAGCACTGAGAATATATATAAAAATTACAATAGCTATCTACTTTTTGCTCACTTTTTTCAAGTTATTTTCTGTATTATCAAACTCATTCTGAGAAACTCTTTGATTTTTTTTTGTTATTTGATGTGTATGTTTCTGCAAGGATACAAACCTCAGAGAAAGATTTATGTTATTTTTAGTTGTATGTATGTCTGTGTATCCATGTGAGTATATATGCACATGAATGCAGGTGTCCTTAAAGGATAGGAGAGGACATTTTATCTCTGGAGATGGAGTTACAGGTGGTTGTGAGCTACCTCACTTCTGTGCTGATAACTGAGACTCAATTTCCTATGCTAGGACCATACATCCTTTTTAACTGCTCAGTCATTTGGTCAGTCCCAGTAATACATGCCCTTGAGAATATTATCTGACTTTCTTTCTTTTATATATCCTCAGCACACGGCATTCACTTCCCATATGATAAAAAATTATTTTTGAAGCAAATTGATTAAATAATTGAAACTCTATCAGCCCCTTCCTACAAATGAGTTTATTGTAGGGAGAATATTTTTTGTCTTTTTATTATTTCTTCTTTTCTCCAATATTATAACCACACCACAATTTCCCCTTCTCTCTCTTTCCAGACCCTCTCCTACTTCCCCTCTCTGTCAGATCCACTCCTCCTCTGTTTCCCTTCAGAAAAGGGCAGACATACAAGGGGCATCAATCAAATTGGATATCAAATTGCAATAAGACTATGTACATCCTCTCATATCAAGATATGACTGGGAAACTTAGTATGGGGAAAAGGGTTCCAGTAGCAGGCAAAAGAGTCAGAGACGGCCACTGCTCTCACAGTAAGGAGTCCCATAAGAAGAGCAAACTACAGAATCATAACATATATGCAGAGAACCTTAGGTTAGAGCCCTAGAGGCTTGATGATTTGCCACTCCAGTCTCTGTGAGCCCCTATGAGCTCAGGTTAGTTGATTCTGTGGGTTTTCTTATGGTGTCCTTGACCCCTTGGACTCCTACAATCCTCCCTCATCCTCTTCAGGAGGTTCGTGGAGCCCCACCTAATGTTTGGCTTGTGGGTCTCTGCATCTGCTCCCATTAGTTGCTGGATAAAACCTCTCTGATGATGATTATGCTAGGCTCCCATCTACAAGTATAGCAGATAATCATTTGGAATCATTTAATTGACTTATTAATTATTATTATTATTAATTGCTGGTTGCGTTTGGTTCTAAGTGAGGTCTCTAGGCTATTCAACCTCTGGCTCATGGCTCCCCAGGCAGTGTTAGGCCTGTGCTCACTCTTGTGACATGGGTCTCAAGTTGGACATATCATTCACCATGATCAACTATGCTTTATCCTAGATATTTAGGATGGTGAAAAAATGAAAATCTTTTAATGTAAAGCACCATTTAAACAAACTGAAAGGAAAAATATGATCA
Source organism: Ellobius talpinus (assembly GCA_001685095.1). Lineage (NCBI taxonomy): Eukaryota > Metazoa > Chordata > Mammalia > Rodentia > Cricetidae > Ellobius > Ellobius talpinus. The sequence goes on from LOJH01016375.1 coordinate 18,811, forward strand.
TCTCATTAGATGCTGAAAAAAAACCTTTGACAAAATCCAACACCACTTCCTGATAAAAGTATTGTAGAGATCAGGGATACAAGATACATAGCTAAACATAATAAAGGCAATTTACAGCAAGCATACAATTAATATCAAATTAAATGGACAGATACTCAAAGCAAGTCCACTAAAAACAGGAACAGGACAAGACTGTCTTCTTTCTCCATGTATATTTAATATAGCACTTGAAGTTCTTGCTAAAGTAATAAGACAGGAGATTAAGAGGATACAAATTGGAAAGGAAGAATTCAAAGTATGGCTATTTGCAGATGGTATAATTGTATAGCGTATGCATAAGGGACCCAAAAATTTCTACCAGGGAACTCCTACAGCTGATAATCATCTTTAGTGAAGTAGTTGGATGCATGATTAACAACAACAACAACAACAAACCAGTAACTTTCCTATATACAAAGGTTGAACCGACCTAGGAAAAAATGACAGAAAGACACTCTTCACAATAGCCATAAATAACATAGAATGTCTTGGGGTAACACTAACTAAGTAAGTCCAAGTCCTTGGAAGAAAGAAATTGATGCAGGTATAGGTTTAAGTTTTGCTTGATTGAAGTCAGTGATACCTCATACCACCTAAGAAATGCCAACTCTGCTCAGGATGTTGTGCTAGCAAGTTTAAGTGGTCTGATGGAATAAATATGTTACATGCCAGATCTTTCTCTTAGGATGTCCTTTGCCACTTGTTAAATGCATACCAATACACCAGGTATTGGAGTGAAAAAAGTTTATCAATTGACTTTGTAGTACAAGAGTACAGAAACTGTTTATAGAAATAAAATCAGTATTTCTCTATATGATATCAGAGTAAAAGAATAAAGCATGTTGTCAAAATTGGCAACATTAAAAAGTCATGAACTTACTTATGATCATTAATGCATTATATATATATATATAAAGGTATATATATAATATACCTTTCCTCAGATCCTAAAAATATATATCTCAATTCAAGGGTAACAGTAAAAAGAAAATTTCAACAAGTGGAATACAACAACCTAAAGTCTGTATTCATTTATTAATGTATGTTAACTAAAATGATTAATGTTGAGTTCTAGAATTTAAGGTACATGTAATTGGAAAAGTCACTCAGTAATTCAAGCATCAAGAACAACACCCACACCCATCCCCAAGTGCTGATGATGTCAAGCCTCTGAATCCAGGACCTCCAGACACACTGGCAACTCTAGAATGAAGTGATTACAAGTGAATGGTGAACTCTTTCCAGCTAGACCAGTGGTTCTCAACCTTCCTAATGTTGCAATCCTTTAACACAGTTCTAAATGTTGAGGTGACCCCCAACCAAAAACTTATTTTTGCTGCTACTTAATAATTGTAATTTGCTATTATATTAGTTGTAATCTAAATATTTGTGTTTTCCCATGGTTTTAGAAGACACCTCTGAAAGGAATGTTCGACCCCCAAGGGGGTTGCAACCCACTGAATGAGAACACTTGAGCTAGATAGTTATTTTAACCAGAAATTTTCATAGAGCTTCTGTCATCTGAGCAATCCAATTACTTAATGTCTGTTTTCATGGAAGTTCTTCTTTCTCAACTGTCTCTATGGGTGCTGGTCTTCAGTGGCATTGCCGTTTGAAAGAGCATTTATGATACCAGCTTTGCAAACATCCTGGCAGAAGCATTCCCATCTGGGCTGTAATTAAATTTCAGTGAATTGCTCTAGTGAGAGCCTATTTAAGCAAACATGAAAATAGCATTTAAGTCATTGCCTTCAAATGGTGAAATTACACACAAAACCATTAAGGTACATAATCCTGGATTAACCTCTGACTTTAAGATTAGCTTGCTCTTTGTATCTCAAATCAGTGTCTTATTTTATTTTTAAGTCCAAATGAATTAAAAATGATTTTGAATGGCATCCCCCGAGTTCATCATAAAATTGTATTCTAATCCTATAATAGTATTAATTAAACCATGGGGAATTCAGTTCTTAGGACCAAAAACTAAATTACTGTGTATTTTTAATCAACAAAAAGATTAATGGGTAAAGAACTGTGTGAAACACTGGTATATAGAATATATAATAAATATAAATATATTTATGTACAAGGGTTGACTCTAAAGAAAATCAGATAAAGAGAAGACATTAATCAATGTTACAAAAATTTAGAGTACTAAATAGAGGCAACAAATAGGATTTTTGGCTGTGATAATCTTTCTACTAGGAGTATTTTGTTATCATTGTTGATTTATAAAAACAATATACTCTTGTTATAAAATATTTAAACATTACAAAATATATAATTTAGAAAATGAGACTCCATTCTTGTATCTAATCCCTTCTTTTGCCTATTACTTACTCATTCCTAAGATAAACATTGTGTGTATCATCAGAGATTTGTTTCTTCACACATTTATTTTTTATATTTATTTATTTTTTTATATTTATTTATTTCATAAGCATTCACAGCTTGTTAGGGGAGTGCTGGATCTTAACCCTGGTCTTAATGATTATGCAGTAAGCGTTTCTAACCACAGAGTCATCTCTCCAGACCTTCTATTGGAATAGTTTTTAGGAATACTGCCTGTATTTTTATTTATTTATTTTTTGGGGGTGATGTTTCTATGTGCAATATTTAATGGCAATGGAAAGATACTTGTGAGTAAACATATTTTAAAATAAATTTATTGGTTTATTTATTTTATATCCTGGTCTCAGTTTCCTCTCCTTTTTCTCCTCTCATTCCATTTCCCCCATCCCTTCTGTTCTCACCTTCTAATCTACTCCTCTACCATTTCTATTCAGGAAAGGGCAGGTTTTCCATGGACATCAACAAAACATGGCATATCAAGTTACAGTGAAACTAAGCATCTCCTATGTATTAACATTGGGCCTGGTGACCCAGTTTGAGGAGTAGCATCCTAAATGCCACTAAGAGTCAGAGACAATCCTGTTCCTGCTGTTAGGAATCCCAAAAAAGGACCAAGCCGTACAACTGTAACATATATGCAGAGTGCCCAAGTTCAATCAGTTCAATGTGAACCTCTATTATGCAGATGAGTTGATTCTGTGAGTTTTCTTATGGTATCCTTGACCTCTCTGGCTTCCACAAGTCTTCTGCAGGATTTTCCAAACTCCACCTAATGTTTGACTGTGGATCTGCATGTGTTTCTATCAATTTTTCTGGGTGATGACTCTCTGATGACAGTTGGGCTAGGTACTGTTCTAGTCACAGGAAATGGCCAGTTCTGCCATCTGCTATTGCTATGAATCTAAGCTGGGGTATTTCTTGTAGATTATCCTGAACCAGAAATGCAGCCCCCACTTTCCAGTAGTCACTTTCAGTTCTTTCTCCTTGTTTTCCAACCTGATCACTTGTTCCCTTCTCTACTCTTCCTCAGTCAACTCATGAAACCTTTTCTATTTCCCCTTCCCAGGGAATATGGGTGACCCGCCATGAACCCTCCTTGTTACCTTGTTCCTCTGGGCCTGTGGATTGTTGTACAGTTATCCTTTATTATAGTTAATATCCATTTATGAGTGACTACATACTATGATTGTCTTTCTTGGTTTGGGCTACCTCACTCAGGACTATTTTTCTCTAGTTCCATTCATTTACCTTCAAATTTCCTAGTGTTCTTGTTTTTAACAGTTGAGTAATTGGATAAATGAACCACATTTTCTTTATCATATTCTTAGGTTGAGGGATATCTAGGTTGTTTCCAGGTTCTGGCTATTACAAATAAAGCTTTTGTGAACAGAAAAGATCAACTGTCCTTGTGGTATGATTGAGCGTCCTCTGGGTAAAAACCCAAGAGAGGTATAGCTGGCTCGTGTGATAGGTTAATTCTCAGTTTTCTGAGAAATTACCACACTGATTTCTAAAGTGATTATACAAGTGTGCACACCAACCAGAAATGAAGGAGTGTTCTCCTTGCTCTACATTCCCTCCAGCATGAACTGTCACTTGTGAACTAAGCATTCTTTTTTTTATTTTTTTATTTCAGACACTTTTTTATTGTTATTAAAAAATTT
>LOJH01016376.1:7414-22864 GCA_001685095.1 Ellobius talpinus
CCACAAAGCCAGTCCATGCAGTAGAATCAAAACCCAGTGCCACTGTCCTTGGCTCCTCAGTCAGCCCTCATTGTCAGCCATGTTCAGAAGTCCGGTTTGATCATATAAAGGAAAACATTTTACTGTTTAGGGGCGTAAAGCATTTCATGCTCCTTGAGTTCGGAGGTTGAGGTATGTACACTGTCGCTCTTTTCCCTAGGAAAATGTTGAGTTATAGTTTCTGTCACCACCTGCTTGTTCTTCCTTGGATCTCACAGGATCTCTTTTCAACTTCCTCACTGAGCCTACTCCTGCCCCTCCCACAGGCCTTAGCTTCATTGTCCCGACCTCTGGGAAACTCAACCATGAGCATGGTTTCACACCACACGTGTGTTTGGGCTCCAGCAGCGTGAGCTCACATGGAGAAGCACATAGACCATCCTCTCACATGTCCTGTATGCCCGTCTTGCTGCTCCGATGCCTGTGTTCCTGCAGTGATTTTCTCCACGGCATATGCAAGGGACCGCAGGTACTGCTGAAAGCAAGACTTCTCATTCTGACCAGCTAATGCTCACAAATGCAGGATCCTTTAAATCAATCCTCAGATGACGGCAGATGGCTGGACATCATCTGGGGTGACTCTTCTGCCCCCTGGACAGAACATGGGTTTCCTTTCCATGACATGAAGAAGGTCCTTGGAATGTGGCATTAGCAAACAATACTCTGAAGTCCACTTATAATCATGTACAAGAAAAAAAATTGTGGAGCTTTGGTTTGGTTTCTCTTAGCTTCAGAGTTCTTTCTATACAAAAGAGATTGTCCAGAAGCCCTCTCCAGATGGCTCAGGGAAGATCACGGAGGAGGGTGCAGACATTTTTTACGAGCCAAATAGCCAAGAGGACTGTTGGGAAATAGTGTCTTCTGGATGCAAGACCCTTGCACTCACAAAGTCAAGGTAACTGAATGGTCTGTGCAATCTGCAGGAGACCGAGGAATGGTATTCGAGGCAGGCAGGGGGAGGCCCTCAGGGAGCCCACCTCTACCTGAGGAGCCCCAACAGCTGATGACTAATATGGAAAGGAGTCAGTTCTGTTCAGGTATGGTGCCTGTTGATTCCCTCTGCTCCAGGGAGGGGCCCTACAGTCATATATAAGTGAGCAGCACCAACAGCCTCAGTGGGAGAGACATAACAAAGAAAACAGCAACAGAAAAATGCTAGAGGGACAGGATGGTGGTTGAGGTGTGGGAGGAATTGGTAGGAGAAAGTCAGAATGGATAGAATCATAATGCATTGCATTTATCTATAAAATTCTCAAAGAATAAATAAAAATACATAAAAGTGGTGATTGTGCAGAAAATACACATGTCCTGTGACAGGGTTCATCTACAACAAACAAAACAGGAATAACACACAAGGCTCTTGAGCTTACAAATAAAGCAAATTCTTACTTTCATTTTCTAGACCTTAAGGGCTCTGGAAAGTATTTGGCTTGTAACTGCATGGCTTTCATCCATCACTTTCTATCTTCCTATTATGTTCTCTCTGCCTCCATCTCTGTCTTCCTGCCTCTCTGTCTCTCAGTGCCTGTCTGTCTGTCTCATTGTGCTTTTATAAGAGCTCTTGTCATGGATCCAGGTCCTTTTTTGGCTAACCCAGAATGATAATATATCAAAATCCTTAACTTAATTATACTTGGGAGCCTAAATTTCCAAAGGAGGTCACGAAAGGTGAGGTCATGAACTCATGAATGTGGTCTTGATCGAAAGCAAAGGGGATTTCCTACCTTGACCACAATCTCTCCTGCTTAGTTTTCCTGTGTTCAGATGACTCCACCAAATAGAAGCGTAGGTGGGGGAAAGGACATTAATGAACACATAATAAGTAAATAAATAAACACAGGTGAATTTCTTACTTCATTTACCAAACAAAAATGCACTGCTTTTTAAAGGATGATTTGAATATGGTGACTAAGTTATTTGACATTTCTAATGTTTTCAAAAAGAAGTTACATTATCATAAATCATTAAGAGAAATAAGCATGGATAATTTAAAGCAGGTTTCCCCAGTTCAGTTTACAAAGTTAAAGGTCAATAGAGAGCAGGGACCAGAGCATGCAGGTGCTTTCTGCAGGGCCAGTGTTCTCTTACTTGTGCTGTGCAGTGTGGCGGTGGTGGTCTCCAGTACCTGTGGCTATTCTGACGCTGAAGCAACACTGACAAGCGGATCTAAATGCGAGAGGATTGTTTAGAATCTTACTCAGTTTGAAAGCAAAATAGAATCATGTTCAGATAAGTATAATCCTGTGAGGGCTTATTTCTATGTTTGTAGGTACATTACATTATGAGTAAATTTCATTGCTGTTGTGTTATGATTTGTTTTTAGAGACAGAAAAGCCTTGACCCCATGATCCTGCTTAAACATCCACCTGAGTCTAGGAATTGCAACAGTGTCCCAGAATGTCAAACCTACCATTATATTTTCACAGAAATCAAATCTACCATGTTTCAGATATCATCATAATTGTTCTCATTATGATAAGTATCATGTTGAAATGTTTACTATTTATGAGGAAGCACTAGGCCAGACCCTTTATAATAAAATGGTCCCTGGCTTAGGGTGGGGTGACTTATCAACTGCTCAGTATGTATCATGGACATACAAAGTTGAGCACCACACAGCAGTTGTGAATTTTATGCTTTTCTGGGTCTAATAGTCTGTGCTAGACAATGTCCCATGACACTGAACACAGGCAGCTAACCCCAGTCCTGAGACTTTTGAGTCTGTCTTTGGGTCTCAAGTAGAATGAATGACTGACATCTACACAGTGATCTGTTTCGGAAGCCGGGTACACCATGCTAGGTACGTGTATTGTCGTTTTGACTTCTGACTTCTTCAGTTTTGCATGATACTATTAGGGCGTAACCTCAATGCCACTCAAGGCACAATTTCACACAATTTTATCAAGAGAACATGAGTTATGGGAAAAATGGTAGATGGCATATATTAGGACAGCTAATAGTCTTCTATTTTTGAGAGTGGAAGGACAGAGACTCTGTTAGCAGTTATGTGCTGATCAGAATATTGCACTGTCTAGAAATCAATCAGAAAAAAATAAATTCCACCCTACCTGAGCCATATTAATGATATATTTAGGTAAACTGGATGAAGAACATTTGGTTCATTCAGCGAACTCTGGAAACCTCCTAAGTGATCAGTACTGTACTCTCAAGTCAAGTTCTGCTAAGAACTAAAAGAGTAAATCACTAAGTCTAATCATTACTAATAGAAAAAATAACAGCAGAATATTCTGGGCACAGTTGTCCGTATCTTTACTGCCTGTATTGAGAAAACAGACAAACAGGAGGAAGATTGCACTTTCAAAGCCTGACTGAATTACACAGAAAAAATTCTCAAAACAAACCCCACCCCACCCCCACCAAATAACCCTCCACAAAACAGGTCTAAGATTAGCATACAGCATGGAAGATACTATGGATGTTTATGTTTTCTTTTCCACATGGCTTAGCTTACTGCACACATCTGGCTTTAACCCAGAGATCAAGTACTGGAGAAAACATTTTCCTGATTGCATTTTTGGAGAAAGAAATGTTTTATAACAATAAATCCCATATGATTTTATAAACTGTACATATCTGCTCAACTTAAAATTTTTTCAGTAACTTCACTGATTTGTGGTAATCTTTATATCTAAAGACTTTGATGCTCTTAGTCCTGAAACCATATCTGCAGTGTAGTCCAAGTTCTTTCTCTACTGTGAAAAATGGAGTCTGAGATCAAGATGTTTATCCAGTCCAAGCCTTTATGAACAGTCCAATAAAGTTTGACAGGAGAAAGCCAACCACTGGAACCTAGTAGTGATACAATCAAAGTCTGATGGCAAAGTATAGATCTTCTCTGAGGGCACATTTTACCCATGAGTCAACAATGCCTACTTCAGTGTGTTGTCACAGGCCCATGCCATTTAGATAATGTAGAAGGTCCTTAATATAAGATAGACTTCCTGATAAACCACTGGAAACGAGAGAAAATATAAGATGTCAAGACTGCTTAATAAGGGCTTTCTACTTTCCTTTGGACTCCATTTGGTAGTATTACATAAGCAACTGAAAGGAAAACCACTTGGAAAGGGCCTGAGAACAGGGAGCAGTGGATCAAGAAGGCATATTTCTTAGAAAAGTTTGTAACAGAGACAATTGCTGTGGGTGCTACCCTTGTTTATCTCAACCACATACTGTGTTTTCCTGAGAATCCACCCTCACCTGTGACCTTTACTAATCTATGCATGGTATTTTAACCGGGGAAGAGCTATGGGTCTAACAGTGGACCCTTGATGAAAAACATCTTCATCTGTGCCCTCTGGAAACTCAAAAAAAAAACAAAACCAAACTAAAAGCGACTAAGGAGTCCCACGTATTTTTTTCACGTCTATAGCTAGGTGTATGTGCCTCCTAAAGGTATGGTCCTAAAATTTAAAAATACACGATATATTCGATGACAATCATACCATGAATTCTCATATACTCTAGAATTTGGGAGTTGTTCCCTTACCTAATTATGTGACAACTTTTCAAAAAGATATATCCCCAAATAATTGCCATGTGTGAGTGCTTATTTAAGCAATGTCCACTTCTAAGCACTTCGCATCAAGCAATGCTCACGTGGTGTCTGATGGGACACTGACAACTCTGCACACTAAGGGCGGTCACCTACAAAGTACCACAGAAATGAACGACATGCCCTTCAGCAACTCCTACTGCTGGCTCCTCTCCCTAGAGGGATCGAGAAAGAAAATTTCCGTCTTGAAATTGAAACACTGGGTTCAGCTGCTAAGACACCTCTTTTGTGTGTGTGCTGTGTTCCAGTGTGCATGACTCTGCATGTACTCATGCACTTCTGCAGGCCAAACGCCAACTTCAGGTGCTGCACCATAGACGTTGGCCAACTTCTTTCCTGACCCAGAACCTCTTACTGGGCTCTGAGGACCACAGATCAGCCTAGAATTTGCTGGCTCTGATTTCTCAATATGGTGATTATATACTATCACTAACATACACATTGGCATATATATATATATAAAATTATATAAAAGTTAATATTAATTATATATTATGTAAAGCCAATATTAATATCAGTATACTATATTATTCCATAAAATATAATTCTATAACAAAAATATCATGTAAATAATAAATAAAATTGATATAATAAAGCAAAAATAATATGTAAATATATTAACACAATAATAAAATACATATTAATATACATATATAACATAAAGTAATATTATTACATATATTAAACCAATATTATAATATATTACATTTTTGAAAAAGGATTGAAGAGATGCCTCAGCAGTTAAGAGCCCTGGCTGCTATTCAATTCTGAGTATCCACATGGAAGCTCATAGCTCACACCTCTCCAACACCAGGGAATCCAACACTTTCAGTAGACATACATGCAGGTAAATAAACATATATATATTAATATTATATATAATAGAATATTTATTTATTATATAAATAGCAATAGATATTAGATCGTAAGTAAATATAAAATTAAAGAACTAATAATCCAATAATAATGTTAATATTATATATATATTATATGGAGAGAAAGAGGGGGAGAGAGAGAGAGAATGTGTGTATGGTGATGGTGGTATATAATGTCAACATCTGGGAAGCAGAGGTAGGTAAATTCTATCATAATCCCTTAGCCTCAGAGCCAGAAATATACATATATATGTATATACACACATACATACATGGCATATACACACCCAGACATGTATATCCCACATATATAAACGTGGATGCTGGGGATTGTAAAGCAGGTCCTTGTACATTTGACTGGCTGAGCTTAGCCTTGAAAACCCTTCTTTAAAGCATTTTTCTCTACACCCCTAGGAAATTTAGGAGGACAAGGTTCAGTAGGGAACTCTATGTAGGGGAAATAGGAAGCAATGCTCAACTCCACACAGTTTCCTTCTTGTGAAAACTGTCTCTGAACCATTTCTCCTCATCTAAAGGCTGACAGGTATCCCCTCATCCCCTCCAAGATCAAGGACATGACACAAGTCTGTATCAACCACAGATGTGATCACTGCACGAGCGTCACTATTTACAGGCAGATGCCTTCTAGGAAGCAGTTGAGTCTAACCAGACCAAGAAGAATTAAAATGAAGTTCAAACTCCATCTAAGAGACATCTATTAGTAGATCTTGGAAACTCTCAGATTCATTTCTTAAAGAAGAACCTAGTAGGGAATAATAATTGCATCCCCCGTGAAAATTCAATTATCAAACAGTTTATAAAGGTTTCTTCTGCCAAAAACGTCAAGTTCAGGAATATGTGGGACTCTAGTTCAAAGTAGTTGCGGAGAATGGCTCACACCTGGTGGACTTTGTGACCTATGCACCTAATGGCTCTATGGACTTGATCAGAAACCTATCACAAACACGGGAACTGTTCCTGGCAAGCTTTTCTATTATATTCTCTCAGTTTATGAGCTCTTTGAAGACAGCTATTTTGTCTAACATGTTCATGAAATGCAATATTTTCTAAGCAAACACTTGCTAATGCCTAGACAAATAAAATGTTCCAACCTAGTCCATTCCTCTATTTCAGTGACGTTCAACCCTGGGTGCACATCAGCAAAGAGAGGGAGCACATCACTAGAGTTCACAGAGATTTGGAAACTTCATTGATTACCAGGGCATTGTTTGAGGGTGTTGCTTCTGTTTTGTTACAAAATGCAGCTTGGTTCGGTTTCACTCATTATCCTGGGGTCCCTTCAGTAAATATCCCTAAAAGATATCAAAGCAAAGGTCTTGACAATTGTGATCAAAATTGGTGTTGGTGATGGACTCCTGAGAGAAACACATTCCAGTAGGCATTCCAACACGAAAATCAACTTGAAATGAAGATGTATTTTATTATCTCCTTCTCTTTCCCCAATCTTTATCCCAGGTAGTAATCCTTTCCAGTAATAACAAAGGAGCCTGCATAGCCAACTGTGAAGAATAATGTCCAATGTCACAGGTCATTATGGTTCCTGAAGTATTTATGCATGACTGAGGCCTTGAGAAGGAGTAAAAAAACAGAACACATTAAATCAAAACCACCGCGCCCAAGCCTGGAGCCAGAGAGCAGAGGCAGAGCTGGACGGATGGCCTCGGTTCACAGATGGTAATGACAGGCCAATAAGTACAATATAAGACAGATGTCAGTAGGAACAGTTTGGGGACTGGAAGTATCCCAAAACATTTATTAGGGCAAAAAGAGGTCCAAGCTTAGAAACTTAAATGGCTACTGTCACTTGACATATAGGTAGTCCAGACATGATATAGAGGGTACCACACAACTTAACATGGCTACTGTCAGTGACATAGAGGTAACCAAGACATGATACAGAGGGTACGACATAACTTAACATGGCTAAGGTGGCTGTCATATAGGTAGCCCAGCCATGACACAGAGAGCCCCACAGTTTCTTCCTGAGGAGAGGCTCATCAAAAGCCTTTCATTATAGAATATTCCCCTTCATGGACAATGTGACAGGGGTCTATGCTATTGCCTGCTGAATAAGTGATTGAATCCATACTAATGATGGTTAACTTCCAACCCGTAAATCCTTAGTCAGAGTACTGTTACAGCACTCCGAACACACTTGGCACAAAGCCCACTTATGTGCAACGCCCCTAAGACACAACATTACCCCCAACCTATTGCATTCTCAGGGGCTGAGAGCGTTTGCACCCTAGCCTCTCCTGGATCTTCATGGCAAGACATAGGTCCCAGGTCCAAGGACCTCCTTGATTGGGATAAGCTAGGCTGCCCTTATTTGTTCTATTCCCTTCCCTTTCAAATGGCAGTGCTGAAAAATATGAACATAAATGAAAACTCAAAGAAGAATGAAAATGAGAGGAGGAGAAGGAAGAGGAGGAAGAGGAGGAGGAGCTCACCTAACAGATCCCTGTGTTTTAGTTCACACTAAGCGTCTCACTGCCCTAGGACAGGGACCTGTGTGTTTGCTATAGTCCAGATGAGTGTCTGTGTCTCACATAAGGTGTAGAGTCTTCCAGCCAGTTTGGTGAAGAACACCACACAAATCACTTAGTGAAGATTTGAAGCCCTGTATTCACCCCACAGAGGCCTAACCCTTGCTCTGGAAGGAGGCGGATCTCTCATTTCCACTCCTCTTGAATAGGTCATGGCTGTCACAGAACCCAACAATCTGCTAATGCTTCCTTCTAAAAGAATAAACAGCAACAGCCCCTGTCAATTGCCTTCTTAGGAGCTCACTGTAAATGAGCCTGGCCCCAAGAAGCCTGTCTCTCAGAGTTCAGAAGAATCAGGAGAGCATGGCTGGATTTGCATTGACTTTTCCCCATCCCTCACCTGGAGTCCAGACCCGGAGGGGAGACAGAGCTAAGACAGAAGAGCTTCCCAGAGCTGAACCAAAAATGTAAATTGTATGCTAAGACTACGAAAAGTGAACAGACTGAACAAACAGATTGGCTCTCAAGGACAAAACTTGCATTATTTATATATATATATCCTTCCAGAATAAGAGGACCATAGTTTTATAAAACTAAGCAAACTAAATCTTAACTTTCGGTACCTGTATCTTCATCTTTTATTTTTTTCCATTAAAGTCTTCCTTTATTCCCAGGGGGCAGTAAACAATTTAGCCCTCGAGTCATAACGACTCTGTAAGAACCGGCACAGATATGTGAACCCACACTCCGCAGACTTCCCTAAGAAGTTAAATGTCTAACATACCTAATCCCACAGGTCAGGAAGATGGAAGCACGCCTGTGGAAGAAAGGCGAGGGCTGAAAAATAACTTTGACAGTCTGGTAAATTGCCTTGTAAGTAATTTAAAAGCTCTATTTTACTTTCCAAATTGTCTTGGAAATGAGAATTTTTAACTTAGTGCTTTTGAAATGTTTAATATTCCCCTACAAGACATTACATAGCAATGCAAAACTATGTGTAATACATCCAACAGAGAAAATAATTACTTTTTTACTTTCCTGTTCTCTTAATACACAAGTATCGCCATACTGACTTTAGAGGCAACAGAGAACTGTTTAAAGTAGCTAAGGTACAGTTAGTAGGAACGTCTCTAACTATACTCTTGTTTACTCAGTATTAATCCACAATGATGTGCAAAGGTAAAATGTTTGAATTGACCATGCTGTGACCCCAAAGTCATTCTCATAGAACAAGGTCATCATTTGACATTTGGAAGGTTCTTAGCCATTAAAAGATAACCAATTAACAAAATAGATTATATAAAGATGAGCGAATTTACACAAACAAGTGCCCTCTTTTATATAAAATATCAAGTCTTATGAAATTAACACAGTTTTTTTCAGATTTAAGTGTGGATGCTACCAGAAAAATTGACTCTACTAGCTTTTATAGTGTATCATTGCACCCTCACCTCACTCTAATCTCGCTGATTACTTAGTGTACACATAGATTTGTTTTAAGGTAGGCTTCACATCCTTCCCCCCTGTGCATAATTTCCTTGATGTAGAATTTTCACAAGCATGGTTGTAAAACATGTTTAAACATAGACCATTTGGTATGCTTGTAACTGGGATCCATCCGTCACCGACATTCCACCAAGAGGTTATATTTAAACCTTTCCACCCCTTGCCTTATCAGAGGAGCAGTTCAGCATTTGGTATTTGGAAACAGCCATAAAGTAGCACCATCTGGACCATTCTGTTTCAAGAGGGACATCAATTTTTATCCTTGCCGGATCCTACAGGAATATTCTGCTCAAACTCAGTGAAGGCAGACTCTGCTATAATTCAGTCATCTCTCTGTGGCCACGGGTATTTGTGGCAGAAGAAAGCACTTGTGCTCATATATTTGGGTACAAAAGAAAATCATTGTTAGGTATCCAACCTCGGAGACAGGAGACTTCTAACTTACAAGGTCTGATATAATGCTTGGCTTTAGTGGTATCTTAAGATCTGTACTGACAGCGGGCATTTAAATGCTTTACCCCAGGCTTACTTCAGTCAGACACTAAAAGCATTCATACTCTTTGAGAAGAAAAATATAGGTAATAAACTTAACACATCTCATCTATGTAGAAATTAGAGACATTTCAAAATATGAAAAACAGGTTTTCGGTCTTTAAAAAAAAGTAATTACTAAAATCTAATCATTGGGTGGACCAGAGCATCAGATAATGCTGAGGAGATAAAATGGCACATCTCAGCGAAGGGAAAAGACAATTCATCGTGGGAAGGTGAGCATGCAACTGAAAATAATGTCACACAGAATGATAACAATTGGCCCTTATCTCCTTTCAATGTTTAAAATGAATAGAGGACATGCATGTGCGTGGAAAACAAGATCTCCGCACTGTGAACAAATACCTTTGTTCCTGTGGAGCTTGTTCAACACTGAAATCACAGCACACACATCACCAATGGTAGAGGAAAAAAATGAATGAACATGTGATTTCTTTCCATTTAGAAAATTTTCTACAGAAATCAAACTGGAGCTTCATTCAATCTTGGATTCCATAGACATGCACCAGGCAAATTCACGCATGATATGGATAACTAAAGGACTCTCGGGGAAAACAGTGGAACCCAAGGGAGAAAATTTAAACATGTAAATAACTAACCCCATTCATAACATTTCCACAACTATTTAAACAGAGTCTGTTTCTTTCCCTTAAAGCCACCATTTGAAATTGAAATGCAACAGGTGCCTGGACATAATTAACAAGCATCGGTGTATTTTCCTGAATCAGTAATGCAGCGTCTCCCCTAAGAGCGTGAATATTATGAGTGGCATCCAAAGCAGCAGAATGCTATACTTTTAGGTTATTTCAAACCACATTTAAGGAACTTAACTGTTCCAGGAAAAATCATTTCATTTGGCAGAAGTATTTTTATACAAATAGTCAAAATGTTCTAGCATACATATATAAAATATGATATGATATTCAGGGCCTTACCAATTAGATCCTAGACCAAAACTGTTCATACTGCTAGACATTATTTATTGAAAACATGATAATATCCATGGTATGTCAGTGAGGATCTCAATGTGGACTGAGAAGAGGAAAAACAGTAGTGGGGTTAAGCCCAAATTCCACTATAAAAATGGGTCGAGGTGGTAAAGAACCTCCCTTTTCTAAAGCTGTATACAGGAGGGACAGAGGGAGTTGCACACAAACACCATGGTTTTCCTTCTAGTGGAGAGAAATGAAATTCTCTTGGAGTCTGAATAAGAATAAGAATCACTTGAAACCCAATCTGTCGGCTGAACTGGGGGGGGGGGCAGGCTCCTGTCCTGTTCTGTGAATTCATCAAGGTATGTGTAATCAAGAGCACATGCTAGCCGAGGCAGGGCTGGAGAAGTGGAAAGAGATGAAAGGCAAATTTGCTGTAGAGAGTAGGTGGGTTCAATTTTGAGTTGCACACATTAGCATGCTAGTACGCAAGAATAATATAAACTAGGAATGGGATTCACCTGTAACCCTAACCCCTTTGAGTCTACAGCAGGAGGATCACCATTAATGGCGTTAAAGGTGATCAAGGCTACACAGTGAGTTTTTGATCTGCCTGGGTTGCATATTTTTAAGAATCGGCAAAAGACATAAACCAATGGAAATCATCAAGAATGAGTCAACACTGATGAACTTAGGTGGATTAACCCAAGATCTGAAAATACAGGAAATATTTCTATAACATTATTAAATAAGACAAACAGGAAGACCTGAGATGTATTTCCATAATGTTACATTAGACAAGCAAGAAGACCTAAGATGCTGTTTGGTTACACAAAACAGTCAACTATTTAAACGACGGACCTCTTAGAATTTCTTATTTTTTTCCTTTAGAGAGTTTTCTTGACAATTGTGGTGGTTACCTTGTTTTCCTCCATTAAGACGAAATTTATCATCCAGGACATGTATTTCATCTGCTCTTGAAGAAAGACATCTCCTGGGAGCATTTAGGGATCCCCATGAGCAGGACTCATGCCTTAGGATTCCTGTTTGATTGGCTATGAGTGGGGTACTGCCATCACCTGTGTTTCTTAATGGCTCCCTAGGTACAGTCAGACTTGAGAATCATTGATTTCATCCTTGGTTTGCAGTTTATGAAGAAGTTTGTGTGGGGGAAGAACAAGGAGATCACCCAGAGTCGGAGGGGAGCTGATTTCTCCTCATCAACAGATGTTGCCTGACTGCAAGGGGTCCTTTGGGGAGGAGTGGGTATCTGAGGTTGCAGGGATTATGTTAAAAAAAATTTGTTTCTAGATCTGAGAATATCACCTGCCTCTTTCCAGCAACTGCACCTGCTCATATTGGTGCCCAGGAATCTGCAGGCAGGATTTCCACATCATGAAGAAAATACGTTTGAAGGAAAGTGTAATAATTACATTTTAGTACCTGGTGTGGTTGCCTACTATGGTGACCCACACCACTGACTTTTCTGAACCCTAGCTGTTCCAGGATACAGGTGTTTTGTTACTTCCTATTAACATATTTTATACACACACACACACATTTTTTTGTCTAGAGGAAAAAACAAAGATCCTACACAAAACAAAATGTTTGGAAGTTGCAAATCATGCCTTCCTAAAATAATTAAATAAAACATGAATGAAACAAAATATACAAACTTTATATTTTTAAACTGATTTGATAAAATGTCAAAAATTTATCTTCCTCATTTAAATAATTATGTTCTGAATATACTAGGGTGATATATAACCAAACAAAAATGAGCAATATTCATTAAAAGTGGTGGGGGTGGCCTTTCTTGAATTTTCACACTTATATTTATGCACCGAAAATGTTCAAAGGTCTAGAATTTGTGGACCCTATTTTATGAGTACACATATTTCAAGGAAGTCTTAAAGCAAAAACATCTGTTAGCCCACAACCACCAGTGCTGACAGCACATCATTAGAATACACAGAAGTAGGTCCTCAAAATGTGGCTGTGCAGGGAAGGTTGGCAATCTATGAAAATGATGCGATCATGGACTGGGACCAAAGTGAAGGTGCGTAGGATGCTTGATCTCTCAACTGTTGTTTGAAATGATGAGTGTACAACACAAAAGCAAGTGTATCAATAGGGGCTGACAGACGTGGATCCCCAATTTCTGCTTCCAAACATCATGGATAGAATTTGCTGTTGATAAAGCCTTGCCATCTAAATCATAACAATGACCATGCATGGCCTGATTACTCTAAGGGTGCATATCTAAGTGTTAACTAACAGCTCAGTTCTATAATTGGATTTAAGCTCACTCAGTAAGAGGAAAATCATGCCTGGTACTGAAAATATAGCCAACTACAAAGGGCTACTGAAATAAGCATCTTGCAGGAGACCTATAACTGCCCCTTTACTAACAGATACACTGCCAAACTACATTCTAAATATCTGTCCTTATACCCAAAGATAATTGCAGTACTCACTCCTCATCAAGGAAACATCTCTTTGCAACAAACAGAGAACATTGAAGAAAACCACAACAGTTCAAAATTCAGACATGTGGAGCCCAGTCCCATATAAACATATGGATACATCTCTAACAGGATTCTTGCATCTAAGGTTCAGGTATCATGGAGCAGTGAATAAGCCGAAGTCAGAGTAAGAACAAAGCTGATGAAGGAAGTGCATTCCAGACACACTGATGAGGAATTACAGGTTGAAAAGAATTGAGTTCTCAAGATGTAAGACACGTGAGCCCTCAGACTTCAAGCCACAAGAGAAGAATCCACCTGCTCTCCAAGGCCTCAGCGTTCAGTCTGTGCCCAGACTCCCATATTCCCCAGTTATCATCTTCCCTACAGAAAACTCACCTCCTCCCCTGAACTCCTGAAGTCTCCCCATCAAACAACTCAGAAAACTCAGCTCTTTGTGCCATGTACCACGGGCATTTCCACATACATCTTATACTGCCTACACAGTAATCTCACTGAAGATCTATGGGTGGCTCGGCTCCTTCTGGTAAATGGTTTAATTAATATTTATGTGCTTATACATACATACGTATATATAATAAATATGGAAGAAACTTCCATATTATTAAAAATGCTCTGGCATCAACAAAAGAACTTTTTAACCTTGAAATAGGAAAGCACACAGGACACGGAAAACACAAATTTGCATATGCTTAGACCCTTGATTAATCCAGTTTTAAGCTCCCACGTATGATATTTAAAGTTAGTTCAGCCTATCAACTTCAGATGGGTAGTCAAAAGAATTCAAAGACCACATCTTGATAACCCGTTAATGTCATGGAGAGTCTCCGAGTCCATGGATCTCTAGGGTAACTGAAGGCTCTTTAATGGGAATGCCAAATGCACTTTTGTTGACATGACATTACCATTAGCCCTGTGTTTTATCATGAATATCATCACAAACGTCAAGGCAAGTTCCTACTGTGATTTCCAGTAACATGTATCACTGTCTTTTTCATCATGAAATATAGTAAGGAATCACAAGTTCTGATTATATCCCTACTCATGATAGATATCAAAGCATAGAGAGAAAGGCTGGATCTAGAA
Organism: Ellobius talpinus; assembly: GCA_001685095.1. Classification (NCBI taxonomy): domain Eukaryota; kingdom Metazoa; phylum Chordata; class Mammalia; order Rodentia; family Cricetidae; genus Ellobius; species Ellobius talpinus. The sequence goes on from LOJH01016376.1 coordinate 21,974, forward strand.
TTAGGGTACACGCAAAGGAGACAGTCAATAAAATATTATCATTATAATATTATGGGTAAGGGGAGTAAATTCAACACTTAAGACTAGCTAATTAAAATAAGGAAGGTTTTTAGCTTGATTAATAAGGAGATTGTAGAGCTACATATGTACAATATAGCAATATAGTGTGATAACTAGTTCTTACCTACATTCCTTTTTCGAATGTATGTATTATTTATTCAGTGTGTGTTGTGTGTTATTTATTATTATTTATTCTGTGTGAGTGTGATGTAGGATGTCATTCTGTATATGTGGTGCTATTATTGGTTAAGGAATAAAGCTGCTTTGGCCTATGGCTGGGCCCAATATAGCCAGGATGGAAGCATGTTTGATGGCTCTATTCTTTTAGCTGCAAGTCATGTGGCCACGAACGAACTATGTAACCTTTATTTCAGAATCCACCTACATCACTCCCAATCAATACCTTAAAAACTAATTTTTATGTTCTAGATTCTATTTAAAAGATTAAACACATGGTCAAAAGCAGATCACAAGAAAACAGGAGACTCAGCACACTTCCTCTTAAAGGAACATGAAGGAAGGGCAAGAGGAATCCAACATGTTGATACCACAGGGCAGACTCCAGAGTGGAAAGTTAAGCACTACCCACTGTCTTCATACTCACATTCTCCAGTCTTCCCCTCAATTTTGTAATTATTCCACCACTCCTACTGGGACACTGTCTTACACCTGTTGTTTTCTCTGTGGCTTTGAAATGTTCTCCAGCAAAGTACTGTGGGATTTTGAAAAAATTTCCACTGAGTATTCGATCAGAACAGTCACAAAATATAGCTGCTTGGGCTAAATTCCACACAACTCCTTAACTGGGGGTTGTGGGGGTGATGGTGGTGG
>LOJH01016379.1:0-22861 GCA_001685095.1 Ellobius talpinus
CCCCCAGCTCCGTGCAAGGCAAGAACTGACTTCTGGAAGCTGTCTTTACACACACATACACACGTGCACGCAAACACGTACACACGCATACATATGCACTCATGCAAGCGTGCATGCACATGCACACACTCATACACACGCACACATTCACACACTCATACACACGCACACATTCACACACACACACACACACACACACACACACCCCTAAATGTAATTTTAAAAGAGTCTCCTGTTATATAGGAAGCTTCCACTGCGCTAAGCTTTGGATGCCAAAGAAAGAACACCCAGAGTCCATTTTATTTCTCTCAGGATCACCTGAGTACATTCATCCGCCTCATATCCCACCATGTCACAGGGGGAGGGCATTAAATCGGGGCTGCTCTGAAGGAGAGCACCAGGCTGCTGGGTCCGCACAGTCAAGGCTGTACCTGGCTTCATGTGACCCGCATAGACTGGAGATGAGGACCCAGGTCTCACAAAGCCAGCCCCCTGCACCAGAACTGAAGACCTCTCTGTTGTATTTTCCTAGTGGGCATATTAAACAACAGGCCAAAAACAGGGAAAGCTGGAAAGCAAAACCAAGACCTTTGGAGTACTCACTGCCAAAGTAGATTTTTTTCTTCTGTTTTTTTCGAGACAAAGTTTCTCTGTGTAACAGCCCTAGCTGTCTTGGAATTAGCTCTTGTAGACCAGGCTGGCCTCCAACTCATAGAGATTCACCTGCCTCTGCCTCCCAAGTGCTAGGATTAAAGGGGTGTGTGCTACTGCCCAGCTAACAGTTTTCCTGTACCTTTGGAGCCTTCCTGGAACTTGCTCTGTAGGCCAGGTTAATCTTGAACTTACAGAGATCTGCCTGCCTCTGTCTGTTGAGTACTGGGATTAAAGGTATGTGCCATTACTACCCAGCTCATGAAGTAAATTCTTCACTGATAGAAGCTCATACATGGTAATTAGAACTAATTGTAAAAAGCAGGTCTTGTCAAGGGCAAAGTTTATGAAGCAACCATCCCATAATAGTACATCATTTCCCAGGTCATTGATCCTCATTTGTGTATTGACTCTTGCAGACTTCTGCTGCCAGGCAGCATGGGAAGGGATAATTCCAAAAGAATGTAGCTTCTTTAGGGCTGTGGGATGGGCATGGCTGAACGGTCCCTTAGGCCGAATGGAAGAAGTGATGCCAAGTCTTTGAGGCTCAAAGGGACTGAAACCTGGGTAGATTCAAGTACTGGAGACAGGAAGTTGGGAAGAAATTTTATACTTATATTTGGAAGAAAAACCAAGGTTCCCTTGAGTTACACTTAATGGGGGAAATTAACGATTGAAAAAGAGACTCTCAAATTGTGTCGAAATGTTTCTTTGTGTCCCCTGCTCGGCTTGTGGCCGTCTTGGTCTTACGGATTTGCTGCACCAGTATCGCTGCTCATCTTTTAAAGGAGATTTCTAAAAGAGATAATTAAACTGCAAAGCATCTTCGCCACATCCCCCTCCATCAAACGCACCAGCAGGCAGCCTTGATGAGGGGTTCTCTGGTGTGCATCTCCTGCCAAGTCACCTGGGGACTGGATACAAGTGCAGGTTTTTAAGGACGCCCCCGCCCAACATCAGTATTGGTGCTCAGATCTTGCATTTGAACAAGCTTGCCAGTGAAATGATGCCTGCTTAAGTTTGAGAACCTTGGGACCCTTGGTCACAGTCGTGACATCCACACCCACCCACCGGATGCTTACCTGAACTGACAGGGTCTCAAAGGGACACAGGAGCCTCACGCCTAGCCCTTCAACAATGCTAAAAGCAGAAAGGCCTCACCTTTGCCTTCCACTTTGCAAGGGGCCTTTTGGGAGTCTTTTTTCTCATCAGTGTGGGACAAGGACTTTTCAAACTTCGGCGTTTTCTTCAGAATGGAGTTCTTTCTCATATTTTCCCTCTCCTCCAGTCTGAGTCTTAGGGCTGCCACCCTGGAGAGAATTTTATTCTTTACCCCCGCAGTTAAATGTCCACTCCCTGAGGCCTCTTGCTTTTTCTTGTCCTCCTCTGGCCTAGCCGTTGCTGATTGGGCCTCAAGTGCCTTGCTGGTCTGGGCCACCACATGCTTCTGCTGTTCCTCTCTGGACTTTTTCCTGCTAGCCAGGGCGGAGCCCTTTTGACACAGGTCCTTAAGTAATAAGCCTTCAGGGGCTTTCTCTGACTCACATTCTCCTGAAATGAAAGCCAAGGTCTTTGCTGGGGAGTGGGATGAGGTTAGAGGTTTGGTTTCCACAATCTGAATCTCCTCCGATTTCAGTTCCTCAATGCTATGGCTTATTGACAAGCGTGTGACATTTCCTTTGGGAGATGAAGTACATGGTGTGTGTGTGAGATCACTTGAAGAGGGCACAGGTTTCCCACACTCACTCTCCATGGCTCCTTTTTCCTTCCACGTAGGAAGTACATCTTGGTGGTTTCTGGGCACAGATTCACCATAAATGTGGCTTGTGGAGTCATTGGTCTCAACCTCAACAGATGCAGGAGTCACTTCTCTGAGACAACTAGAAAGAGATGATATGGGGGAAATTAATTTGGCCTTGTCCTTTGTCACCTGCCCAGCCTCTCCTAGGCCTCGGTCACTGCCATCTTGGCTCATGTTGCATACACTTGGAATTCTTTGCCTTTCTTCACCGGGACATTGGGCTTGACAAAGGGCAGCCTGGGCCTCTGCTTTTGCCTTGTCAGCCTGACTTTGTTTGGCATCTGTCCGCTCTCTGTCTACGTGATTTTGGTTGATTGTGCTTTCATTTGGAATGATTTCCCCACTGTTCTGGGGATGGGGAACCTGCAGGGTGGTGGGTTGGATGTCTGCCCTCTGACATGTGTATCTATCGGTGGATTCATTCCCTTCTGTGTTGGAGTCAGAGGGCTCTGGCTTCTCAGACCAGACACACTCCATCCCACGTCTACCATCAATGGGATCCACAGAGGACTCCAGGATGCTAGGAACGTTCACAAACTGTCGAAAGAAGGCAGGGCCGCGTAGCTTCCACTCATTTCCTTCTTGGTCTTCATTCCTGGTTTCAACACTTTCCATCTCCCCACTTTTGGGAGCCTCTAGTAGAGAGTCTGTGACATCTAACCCCTCTTCCTCAACAGGGTCTACGGATGACTCCAGGAGTCTGGGTTGGCCCAGACACTGGGAAGACAGACTGCTGTAATATGCGCAGCTGGCTGGTGCCTCACCTGCCCAGTTGTCCCTGTTAGCACCTGCTCTTAGGATGTCAGACAGAGCCCAGCCCCTACTAGGAGCTCTGAGACCAACTTCTGCCTCCTTGGACCCAGAATGCATGGCTTGTTCTGGTTGCCAGGTTTCAAAATCAGGAGCTTCCAGTGTTATGATCTTCACTTTGCTGACCGCAGCCCAATTTCCTAGTCCTAAGTCTTCTTTTTCCTCAAGGAGGATGTCAGGGAGAGATGGAGCATTGCTTAGCGACTGACTATCGTCTTCCATAGTCTTCTCAGCTGCCACTGAGACACTGGTCCTTGGGTCAGTGCTCAGCCCAGTTTCTTCCCCGGAATCTGCTAGGGGGTGCTCCAAGGGTTCTGCTTTGACCTCCTGTTGCGTGCCAGGTATCGGGGGCAGATTTTCTTGGAAATCATTTGCAGAAAGAGAACACTGGTGGGATGTGCACTGTTTTTTTTCACTTCCCTTTTCCTGGAAGTCCTCTTCAAGGCTTCCGCCATGGCCTCCCTCCACTAGCTGGCTCTTATACCCAGGCTGGTTATCAGTCTGAAAGGGAGCGCTCCACAGATCCTGCCCCTCAGGCAGTGAGAAGTGGCCACAAGCTCCTGGAATACTGGGTGCTACGATAAACATCTCCCTGGTCATCTTACTAGTAGAGCTGCTTAAAAAATGGCCTGGCTGTATGTTGGAAAAAAATTCAAAATTATTTGCCTCTCGTGCCTCACATGAGGCCTGGTCAGCACCATCAACAAGGCTGCTGTCCTCAAGAGCTGAAACAGTGTGACAACTGATGGTGTGGACTCTGGTGGCATCAGCTAACGTGTCCTTGGTCTTCCTGGTCACCTGATGGCAATCAACATTAGCAGCTGATTCTGCTGATGGCTCTCTTGGGCATCCCCCGACTGAACTGTAATCAGGGAGTGTGTCTATGGCACCTGGAACACGGAGATGGGAGTTTTTACAGCCTCCTTCGTTAACGTCCACAAAGGAGCTGTTCTCACCAAGGGGCTGTGTCTCACCAAGCCCCCCAAAGTCGTAGAGTTCTGTGGAAGAGAAGATGGAGGGAGAAATCCCCAGGTCAGATGGCGTTTCCCCCACAGCACCTCCGCTGACCTCCTGTGATGTGCCCCAGGTGAAGGCACTGTTAGAAAGTAGAGACTCGGCTGGTTTTTCATTCTTGCTGCTCTCATATGTAGACTGTGGAGACTCAGAACCTTGTGTCTGAAGAACAGCCAGTGTCTTGTCAGTAGAACATAAATCATATTCTTTGCTTTGCCCTTCTGTCGGTTCCAAGTCCACAGGGCAAATGTCTTCAGGAAAATATTTATCAGCTGGTGCTCCAACGGGAAGATCCATGGTATCATAACATGTTTCTTGGTCACCAGCTTCAAAACACTCCGTCACACATGCAGCTTCTCTGCCCCTTGCCCCACTGCCCACGTTTTCCAAGGTGAGGGAGGGAGCAGAGGACTGAGAGAAATGAGCCTCTGGCTCCCGACAGTGGGCACTGTCACCTGGAGGGAGAGGAAGATGCCATGAGGAAGGAACCTGGGGCCCTTCCTCATCATTGCCTTGTAGGGTACTCTGTTCATGTGCTGGTTCTGCCCAGAGAGCACCAGGCCTGTGGCCTTCTCTGCTTTGTCTGTCTTCCTGTTGGGTCCCTTGAGGACAGCCTTCCAGGTCCAGGTATTGGGCCAATGATGCATTTTCCTGGTTGATCTCACTCAAATTGGAGACAAAATTTGTTGTGGTTCCGGCGAATGAAGACTCCTCCCCAGCAGGCAGGGAGAAAGCTGGCATCTGCTCGAGATCACTTCTCTCCTCAGTGGTTTCCTGGATTTGCAGCTGGAAAAATGGAAAAAGATATTAATAGGATGTTCCTGAGAAAGGCCACATAGGATTTATCTGCAGCCCCAGAGGTGCTAATCCTTGACAACTGTAACAAATGACAAGGACCATAGCAAAAATGACTGAAATCTGAACATTAATCCCCAAACTCACTCTGGCTATTAGACACTTCCCAGGAAACTGTAAATTTAAACCACTCTGTAATCCAGGGGGACTCATGCCCAGTCTCACCATTAGAAGCAAAAAGCCTCCTGGCAATCATCATGAGTTTAATGATTTTCCCCCCTCCCTGAGGAAAAAAGATGGAAATAAAGGGAATGCTAAACTAGTTTAGAACAAATCACAGCAAGACCTGTGGGTATCTCTCTTGAGTGATGACTTTCACGTCACCATTACAAATGATACCAACATTGCTCACAAAGCAGCATAGGTCAACTTTTGTTCCCCAAATATTACAGCTTCCTGATTAATACTGTTACTGAAAGGCAGAGAGAAAGAGCGAGTCGGATATGGTGGTAGTCCATGCCTGTTACATTAGTACTTGTGGGGCCAAGGCAGGAAGCTCACTTAATCTCAGAAGTCCAAGACCAACCTGGGCAACATAGTGAGATTCCCGTTCCAAAAGTACATGCATGCATGAGAAGGAGGTGAGAAAAGCCTGTTCTTCTAAATCCCCGAAGTGTAGAATCCTTCTCTTTCCCCAGAACTTCAGAAAATAAAGCTGGAAAAGAGTAGAGCGAGGTCTGTCCCTGAAGCCCGCCTCCAGTGGAGTAAGGGAGATTCAATTGGCCACCAGCACTGCCAATCATGTCTGACCCGGCCCAGATTGAAAATTCTGAACTTTTCATTGAGGCTCTGGGGCAAGAAGCCACCTTCTCCAAAAGTAGAATATGATTATGTAAGTTGTTTGGAGAAAGGGAAGGGGAAAGAAGGAAGGAGAGTGCTAGGGAGGGTCAGGGAGAGGAGAAGGGAGAAATCCTTCAGTCTAAAAACCGAGCCCAGCTCAGCACTTTCTGAGTAATGTGTGATTCTCCATATTATTTAAGGAGAAAGAAAACTCTTGGCCATGTTCTTGTCTCTTGAAACTTTTAGCCTTTTGACCATTTCGGTCAGCAAGGGGAGCAGAGGTAATTCTTGGGGAGCCCCTCCATCTTCGCCCCGGGACTCTTGCTTTGTAGAGCCCTACTTCAATGGGCAGGGGACAGAGAGAGCAGCAGTCACTCTCCCAACCTGCAACAAGGTGGACCTGAAATGCCCATTGCCATAGGAAGCTCCAATCCAGAGGCTTATCTCTACAGATTCCCTGAGAGCCTAGGTCTTCTACAAATGGCAGGAAGTGGGACGAAGCTTGAAGCTCACCACACCTTTTCCCCATGCCCCGGGGTGTTCTCTGCCTACCAGTCATTTCCCTCTTGTTTTCTTTTAAGCTTCTCTTGTGTCCAGTGAACTTGGATCTCATTGGCATGAGAGTACAAACTGCATAAGAAGAAATTTATTATTGAGCTTCGTAAGGACTAAGACTATTTACTGATCCAACCAATAAACATTGAGTGCCTCCAACATACTAAGAAATGGTCCGGGCAAGGGCGTGTCTTTAGAGAGCGCCCATTCTATGTGTGATCAAGGCACACAGAGAAGAAAGCTCACAATAGACATTCAGTGACTGTTTGTTGAAAGAAAGAATAAGTGAATTAAAGATGTGCCAAAGGAGGCCACTGTGGCTCAAGGTCACCTGCGAAACCTCTAACTCTGCAAGAGTTTTGCTTTGAACTTAGGGACAGCCTTACTGTAAAGGAGACTTTTGTCAGGTGAGATGGTAAACACCTGTAATCCCAGAATTCGGAAGATGGAGTCAGGAGGGTCAGGACTTCAAGGCCATCCTCTGCTATATGAAGAGTTTGAGGCCAGCCTGGGCCACATGCCTGTCTATCTCCAAGAGGTAGAAAGACAGGCCAAGAGGATCTATCCAAAAACACCATTCATTCAAATACGGGTGTTTTGAAAAAGAGAGCTCTTCCTGCTTCTGCCAGTTGTGATGGTACACACTGGTAGGATATTCTTAAGGATGTATTTACTCTTTTTCTAAATCCTTTTTAAAAGTCATCAGATTAACATAGAACATTGAAAATAGCAAAAGTAGTTTGGAGGAAGTGAGGAGCGAGGCCTTTATGGAGTGTGCAAAATTTTCCAAACAGATGAAATGCGGTGCCTGTGAACTAGCCATGGGCAACCTTTGTCCCCCGACCCACTGGCATGGTTTCCTCCCTGGGCCTGAGTACCTACCTACATATGGACAGTATTCTTTTCATTTGCTCTTTTGGTTCAGATTTTTATAAAGATCTATGGCCAAAACTACCAAGTTATTAAGCACAGAAAGTTTAGCAGCTTCTGGCCAGAAAGGAGAACTTTTGAGACCTCCCTGTGAAAATACCACACCTTCCTCTTGGGCCTCTGTTCTGCCTGAACTCCCATGACCCATGTGCCTACTCACCCATGTCCCTTCCCACCCAGATCTCTCCGACTCATGCCCCTTCTCATTCATGTCTCCCCACTCATCCACCCTCCATGGCCTCCACCCATGTTCCCCATACGTATCCCCCACTCGTGTGCCACATCCATGTTCCTCCTGGGTCTCCCCCCACCCACAACAGTCCTTTATTTTAAGGTCTTGCTATAATCACAGACTCATTAGTACCAATGGACTTTCTAGAAGTAACTGCTGTATAAAAAATTAGTTGCCCACCGGGGGTTGGTGGTGGCGCACGCCTTTAATCCCAGCACTCGGGAGGCAGAGGCAGGTGGATCTCTGTGAGTTCAAGGCCAGCCTGGTCTACAAGAGCTAATTCCAGGACAGTTCTCCCAAAACAACAGAGAAACCCTGTCTTGAAAAACAAAAAACAAACAAACAAACAAAAGAATTAGTAACCCAACATCATGCAATTTCTTCCAAAGGATTCCACTTAGATCGTCTATCCTTACCCCTGCCTGGATGATTACTACATCGACAGAGCAATAGGCTTACTCTAAAAAGAAATGGCTATCTGGAGCCAACCTTGTGGAACAAGCCTGCAATCCAAGTTATGAAGGAGACGGAGACAGAAAGATCACAAGTTCAACACCAGGGTAGTGAGGTTAAGGCCTGGGCAACTTCATCCTGCTCAGAACAAAAGGTAAAAGAGAGAGTCTGGGATACAGGGTGGTGGGGGTAGGAGGAGTTCAAGCCCCAGGACCGCATAAACAAGCTGATGTCTGAGAGAACGGGACAAGGATGTCCCAGTTCAGGTGGCTCTGAGTCCCACCTGTGCTGCAGCACACTTGATGCTTATGGTAGTTAGTCCCAAGGCAATGTGCTCATTCCTTCCCTAGCTGGCTTTGAAATAAAACCCCACTGGGGATGGAAACAGTTCAGTGATTTAGAACACTTCCAGGGGACCCAAGTTCAGTTCCCAGCACCCACGTCAGGTGGTTCACACCAAGGGTAACTCCAGCTCCAGGTAATTAATGGCTCTTCTGACCTCTGCAGGGTCTCACACACATAGGGTATACACACATACACACACACAATGAGAGAGAGAGAGAGAGAAACACATACATAAATAAAAATTAATCTTGGTGCTGGGGAGATGGGAACCAGTTAAGAGCGCTTGCTGCTCTTGCGGAGGACACAGGTCCAGGTCCCAGCAGCCATATCTGGTGGCTCACAGCCACCTGTAACTTAGGTTCTAAGGGATTCAACACCTTCTTCTGGCCCCCAGGTAATGATATGTGGCAAGTCTTTGTGTAAATTCTTCATCTGACAAGTATGCAATGGACACCTTCTGAACCCAGATGTTCTGAGTACCCGAGGAACCTTAGTGAGCACATAAAAGTGGGACTTCAGAAGTTAACTCCAGGCTACAAACTGTCTGATGGCTGCACCCCAGATGTGAAATCCTGTGAGGTGCACCATTGATTCTTCGCCACTCACGGCTGATGACCACACTGACAGAGAAATAGGCAATCTGTACTGAGCCTGGCAGTGAAGACCTGTAATCCCTGCTAGGAAGGAGGTGGAAACCTGTGAGATTCTTCCAGGGTTGAACTTTAATGGTCCACTCCCCATTTCTTCTAAGGCGTGGAGTTATCAGTTCTGAGAGAAAGACAGGCCTGTCTCGTTCAGAGGCCAGCTCTCAGAGAGGAAAACCATAGGCTCACACCTTCTCAGTGGGTCAGACCTTGCTTAGCTGTCATTATGAAAGAAACCCGGTGAATGAAAATCTGTTATTGAGTGGATGGGGTATTGAAAACTCTGGGGGAGAGAGGGAGCGCTGTTATGTAATAAAGTTGTTCTTGTTTGGATGAAAACAGAGTGTTTATGGTTAGCTGGGCAGAGGTGGCACATGCCTTTAATCCCAGAACTTGGGAGGAAGAGGCAGGTGAATCTCTGTGAGTTCGAGGCCAGCCTGGTCTACAATGTGAGTTCCAGGATGACCAGTGCTGTTACACAGAGAAACCTAGTATGGAAACAAAACAAAACAAAAAGAGAGTGTTTACGGCTGAAGGAGGAAGCTCCTGTCACAGTCTTCTGTAGACAGGATGCCCAGCAGCCTGCATTAGCTCTAACTGAATCCACTATGCTACACAAGACCCCGGGTAACCACTTTAGCCACTCTGACCCACTGTCTCTTCCTCTAAGGCCAGCCACATGCATGTCAGCACCATCCTTTCAGGTACCTGGCAGTTTGCCTAATACCCAGAAGACACTGACATTTGTTTCCCTTGTTCTGGGTAAAAAAAAAAAATAAAAAAAGCAGATAAGGCAAAGAGGAAATGGAACAGCCCCAGTGAATAGATCCCTGAGCTCTACAAAGGCCTCCTCACTTGTTCTGAAAATAATCGTGAAGTACAGATGCTCTTGCCTCTATTAAGTGGTAGGTGGATAGCCTGATTCCCAGCAGGAGATGGAAGCATACAGTGGGCCCTGTAAAGGAGGTATGATGCAAAGGGTTCTTAGCTATAATGGAAGAACACTAAAAGACAGAAGGAAACTCTCTGGTGTCCTAGCATGAAGGAAGTGACAGAGGAAGACAAGCATGCATGGGATGCAGTCCTAGGTGAAGATGGTCAGGCCACCAGATAGCACAGAAGTTCATTGGATTAGCCAGGCCAGAGCAGGAATGGAATCACTGAGAAAGCAACAAACAACTCTTCCAAGGTCAGGCAGGGACCAGAGATCAAATGAAATGGCATGCGTATGCAGTGGAGTCCCTGGCAAGCATGGAGACTGAGACCATGGGCCTCAGTGTGGGCCATGAGTGGCAGGTGGAGAATCTTCAGAATGATCCATCTCTTTGTGTGCACTAGTCTCTGGTGTTTATGTATGGCCTCTGAGGGTGCCATGTCTTGTTACAGCCATGAGACCTTTGGGATGGACCATTTAGGACCCCAAATTCCAAACAGAGCTGGCCACAGGAAGGTCATCATTAGGCTAATCCCAGTTGTGGATGGATCAGGTACTGGACCCATAGCTGGACAGACTTGATGATGAATACATGCCCACATCAGCTATGCCACTCCTGTGGAGCAACATCCCCTTCTTCCTCAACTTCCTCATCTCTGCTGAGAGAGCCTAACGCTGTGCTCACTTAAGAAGAGATGGATTGACTTCTACTACCATGGACCATGTAGTGAAGGACACAGTGGGAGCTGAGAAGTGCTGGGGAGGACACAAGAGCTCAGCAATGCTCAGGGGTCAGAAACCTCCCCCAGGGTCCCAGAGTCAACGCTGCAGCCAGGACCTAAAGCAGTGTTTGTCTGGATACTGAACCCTTACCAAGTCAGCTTTGCTTTTCCTCCAGTTGATAGAGATCAAACCCAGAGTCTTGCACTGCTTCAACTTCAGCCCCCAACACAGCTTTCCTTTTTCTACCTTCCCCTCCCCTCCCTTCCTCTTCTCCCCTCCTTCCCTTCCTCTTCCCTCCTCTCCCTTCTCCATGTTCTCCTCTCCTCTACTCCCCTCCTCTCTTCTCTTCTCTCTCCCCTCCTTCCCTTGTCTTCTCCTCTCTTCTCCTTCCCTCTTCTCCCTTCCCCTCCCTCTCCCCTCTCCCTCTCCTCTCTTTTCTTTTGATTTCTTGCTTTGATACAGAGTCTCTTGAAGCTCAGGCTGACCTTGAACTTGCTATATAACTAAATAGGTTCTTAAATTCCTAATCCTCCTGCCTCTGCCTCCCAGGAGTTGCTATTACCACCATGCCTGGCTAAACCCAGATTTTCTTATTGCAGAGTTAGAACAAGCCCAAACCACACTAAAGGCTGGAAACGTCCCTTAATATAAACCCAGAACTCCTGAGTTCTGAGACACTTAGATACCACGACGGTCCTTTTGACATGAAGCAAGGCTAGAAGACTTGTCTTCCTCTCCATGGGTAAGAGAAGGAACTCTTGTTGGTCATTCCTAAGTCTCAGGGTCTAGCATGTAGAAGGGGCAAAAACAGCTTGACTGAAGGAGCAAACAGATGACTCCACAGGAGAGAAAAATGGCAAACTAAAATTAGAAGCCCTGCCAATCCCCTTTGAAAGCAGAATTATGCTTGAAAACTTAAAGCTCTTTCCACTAGAAACTCTTCCCAAACACATTGTTTTCTCTTGTTTGTGATAACCAAATCCTGCCTCCTGAGTATGGCGCTGTGGTCTCATGGGGCGAGTGCTGCCTCTTTCTCCACATCATGATGTTCGAGGCTATGTCCCCCATCCTTCACAACACTGCCCCAGATTCCAGCAAAGGGCATGCTGCTAATTTGAGTCCCTAACAACAGAAATCATGAGGTAAGATCCCTGCTCTCAAATAGCTTATAATCCAGAGACACAGATGTGCACGGAAAAGAAAATGTTTCTTGACAAGTTGTGCTAATGGCAGAATGGATGGGACAGCTCTGTTGGGGGCTGAGGGAGGGGGCTGAGGGAGGGGGCTGAGCCCTGAGCTCTCATCTTCCTCTATTCCTACAGTACAAAAAGCATGGCTTGTGCTGCTGGGCTGTATGTGTCTATGCTGAGAAAGTGCCCGCACTCCTCTGTGCGCTTGAAGGGACCTTCTGTCCTCAGCAGCGGCAGGCATGGTAACTATGGGCTGACTAACACCACAATGTCCCCCAATCCTTTCCTCTCTTGCCACTTCCAACCAGGGAGACCGGGAAGCCCTATACCCTCCCAGACTCCTACATTGCCTGATGGGACCCAGAGGTCAATCTGTCTAATCGGATGTGTGGAAAATCTCATCAAAGGACCTCTGCATAAGTTTTGCTTTCTTTCTATCAAGTATTACATTAGTCCTTTGTCTGTGGCCATAAAAAATACTTAGGACTGGTCATTTATGAAGCTTATTTGGCTTCTGGTTCTGGAGTCTGAGAAGGCCAAGAGTGTGTGGTGCCAGCATCTGCCCAGAAACTGTGGAGAGACTTCTCGTGCATCCTAACATGGAAGAGGGCATTGCGTTATCAAGATACAGCAAGCGTGTCTCTTTCTGCTCTCTACAGTCTCAGGACCTCATCAGTTATAATGACTTCCCAACAGCCTCCACCTCCAAACACTGCTGCAAATGAATTTGAAGATTAGCTTTCCCAGTGATGAACTCTTGAGGGACACATCTAAAGCGCAACAGTTACAAATGCTGGCAGGAACTTTGTGTCTTCTTCCCTTTCCTTAATCAAAATAGGAAATCTATTACCACAGCGGTAATATAATATAAACCCAGTCCTGGGGTGACCAGAAGGAAAAGCTATGACTGGCAAGTGGGACAAGAAGAGAGAGAGAACTGGGGGTCTTATGGACCGGAACAACATAGATACCTTTTGTTCCTGAACTTCTTGTAATAAACAGGGTCCTCATGTCTAGGTTGCTATTAGTCTCTTGACAGCTCAAACCTCCTGACGGGTGTGAGGATGATATTTTACTGAGGGATGAATTGCATGTGAGATTCACCCCATAGGCCTCCAGAGGCTCCAGGCAGCCCCTGGTAGAGATTAACTGGAGGGATAGAGTCACAAAGGGCAAGAGGTGTGGCTCCCAGGAAGAGAACTCAAGGGCCTGGTAGAGATGCCAAGGGATCAAAAGGGCCCAAGGCAAGGTGAACTTGAGGTAGAGTCAGGGAGGAGGAATGGAGAAATATGAGAAGAAGACAGATCATCAGGGCTCTGGAAGCCAAATACAACACCCAGGGCCAGGAGAACCAAGCCCCTAGGGCACTTGCTTTATCCGGGCAACACTGAGAAGCACCAGCATGTCCTACCATGTCCTACCTCAATTCCTTTTTTTTATTCTTCTCTTAGCGTGCTTTTAATGTTCTGTCCTTAGCTGGATTAGGTCCAAATAGCACTATGTCCTCCAGGGCTGTCTACACACCGTCATTTTCTCCAGTGGTTCCAGGAATCTTTAAAGGAGACTATCCCCAGCTCCCCTACCATAACCAGCTCACTATGGCCTCATGACTGGCCCAGTGTCATTAGGCCATTTGTCATCTGGTAGGTCAAATCCATACCACATAGGGCTGCAAAACTGAAAATAGACAGCCCAGTCCCAAGCCAAAGAAAGCTTAAAGGCAAACAAGAATGTTTCAAGACCTTGGGTTTATTTTTAGGTAGTGCCTGTTTGCCCAGAAAGAGGCTTCACTTAAAGACTTTGAATGCTAAAGTCGTACACAGTGGCATGGAGGTCACTATCTTATGTGAGGCTGTCAAAAACCCTCAGTCCTGAAACGAGATCCCAAAAGCTCCAGTCCCTTCCATGGCCTTTCTTCACTCCTCTACCCCAGGAGACAAATCTCCAGGCAGATGGTGTTTACTAGTCCTGTCTTGACTTCTTGGGAAAGTTAGAGAGTTTGTAAAATACCAATTGGATCTCCTGTAGGGAGAGAAGGGGGTTTCTGGGGCTCACATGTATTTCCTCAAATTGTAGCATTCTGCATGTGCAGTGGGGTCTTTGCCTGTGAATGCGGTGTGGGCGTGAGGCACTGGAAATCAAGCCAGCAGTTTTCTGTATTAAGGGTGCTTCTTCCATGATATGGGAGTGGCGTGAGGACCACTTGTACTGTTGATCACTAAGCCCTATGCAGCCCTCAACACATGCAGACTCTCTGTTAAATGCCTTAATCCAGACGATGTTGATAAAATGGCACCCGAAGGTAGGACTTGAGGGTCTTGGATTATGTGTTGTCAAGAGACGTGTACACCTTTCCCAAGAGAGAAGATGAAGAAGAAGAGAGAGTAACAATCTCATTTAGGGTAAGTCAATAAAGTATTATGCTGCAGAGGGGAGTAAAATGCTTCGTTAAAGAGGATCAGAGTTTGGATCCCCCATCACCCACACAAAAGCCAAGTGAGCACAGAGTCTTGCCTATAATCCCAGAACTCGGAAGGAGGAGACAGGGACCCTAGGGTCAAGCTGGCTCTTAACCAGTTTGCTGAGAGACTCTGTAATAGTACATAAAATGGCGAGTGACTGAGAAGGACACTGGCCTCTGGCCTCCACACTTGATTACACATGGGCATGTACATCCACACATATGTGGGTCCACACACATTCGAAATGCATACACACATGTGCACACACATGCAACAGGAAAGGAAAGAAAAGAAAAGCCATTGTCTTCCTTTCTTGATTATCCTGCACCTGGAGTTCACTGTAAGACAAGAGCCTTCCACAAAGCATGCAGGATAAACGCAAGCATGCAGGACAATGGGGCCAACTACACGTGGCACTTCTGAACAGTCAGAATCTGGGTTTGGTCTGTTTTTCTTATGTCTGGAAGGGAACGGGACTTGGATGAGGAGGTGAAAGGAAAGTAGAGCAGGGCAATGGAAAAAGGATTGGAGCTCAGAACTCGGAACCCCCTGCTTCGTCCTGGACCCGCTGACACATGGAAAGATACACATGATCTCTAAGTCTATTTTCCCTCTTGGTGACAGCAGTTTTGGTGTCTTGTGCCCTGCTGGTAAGTAGACAACAAAATGTACTAGAGCTTTTCTTTTCGCTTCTAGACCTAATCTCTTTCTGCAACTCTAAGGGATGCAACATGGTATGCATCCAAGAATGAGTGACTGGGGCCCAGAGCTGTGCCTGGGAAAGCTTGGGGGCCATAGCAGGGATGAGCACCAGGCATGTACCTCATGATTTCTAGACCTACTACCTTTTACCTCTGCTTCTCCTTTCTGCCTGCATCCGCAGCCTGGGCTCATCACTAATCTCTTTGGGCAGATGGTCTTAATGCTGGCCCTGCTGTGTTCTGCAGGCTTCAGGTCCAGAGTCAGTAAAAACTATCGCAGTCACAGAATGGAAGCCCAATGGCCATGGACCCCAGTTTTGTTTCCTCTTTGTGGGGTACAGACTGCTTTGAAAGCTCAGGGAAGTCATGGCTTGTCAGAAATTTTGACTTTAATAAGATGGCCATATGCTATCTCAGAGGGCATCAGACCTCCTTGGTCCACAGGTCCCCTCCTACAGGGGCAAAGAGCTCAGAATGAATCCAAGCTGTATTATACTCACCAGCCTGGGTGAGTAGCATAGCAGTGTTTACTTCCCACAGGTCGAAACTTCATTGCAGATATGATACTGGATAACAAGTGGAAAAAACTAAATCTAACTCAGGTTCTAGGAGAATGTTTCCAAATCAAGAGCTCTTTACAGTTTCTAGAGCCTGAGCAAAATCAAAACCCAGGTAGTGACAATTACCATACTACACTGACAATAATACCTCATACAGAACAAGTTCTTGTAAACTTCAGAAACAGGAAACAGTTGTCACAGTTACTATGTGTGTGTTTCGCCGGCTCCGCGTGGGCTTCAAAGTGTACACTACAGATGCCCCTCGGCACTTGGAAAATCTGAGTACAAACAGAAATATTAGATAGGTTGCCTGCCGTGTGAGAAGAGCATGCAGGCTTGGGCTTGATACTATCCGTATGCCTCCTTCATTAGGTCAACAGGAGAGTCATAGGCCCTCCTGTGTGGTTTTCTGACAAACAGGCCATGTCTCCTAAGGTAAGCCAGTCACAGCACATGCGGTTCCTGAACAGGTGAAGATGAGCCTGATGAGATTCCCAGGTAGCTTTATCCAGCAGACTTGGGGACACTGAAACCCCTGGGGATGGAGGACAGAATTTGGTGCAGGACACATGGTGGGTGCTGGAGAATGGTTCCAGATGGGTGATCAACCATCCAGTCTGATCTTGGTCTAGTGTCTCTTTCCTGATAGAAGGAGGAAGGCTTGCTTTTTTTCCCCTTTGCTTGCTCACTCACTCATTCACACTCTCTGTTCTTCCATCCTCTTGAATCCCTTTCGAGACACTGATCTCCCTCTTGGGGAAAAAAAAACAACCTGGATTGCAAGTCTTGATCAATGTTTATCTTCTGTGGAACCAAATTTCTTCATCGCCGCTAATTTAGTGCTGGGTTTTTCTGGTTCTTAGAGGCCTAAGTTGAAGCCTTGTGCTCTCCTTTGGGTAGAGAGCCAGGGACATTTTGTTCTGCTCCTTTTATCTTGTGAAGCACCGGCGATAGTCAAGGTTTCCAGCATACGGCACCAAGAAGACATCAGAGCAGCGGCATCCCTCTGGCTTCATATACTGAGGTATCAAGATGTGAATGGATTTGCAGCGTTACAAGGAGCAGTTGAAGAGTTAGGGTTAAAACCCTTACACGTGTGTTTGTTTAAGTAGGGTTCGTGTATACTAGGTTTGCCTCAAACTCGATGTGTAGCCAAGGATGGCCTTGAGCTTCTCACCAACCTGCCACCACTTTCTGAATGCTGGGATCACAGGCAGAAGCCATCACGTCTGGTTTTTTCAGTGTCAGAAATTTAACCAAGGCCTTGTGCATGCTACCTAAGCACTACTGAACTGCATCCCCAGAGAGGACCAGAGAAGTAACACTAAAAATTTAGAGGCCCTTTTACGTCAACCCATCCAAACAAGCTGCCCCTTTGTGGAGGAAAAGACAGATAATGATTCACAAAGAAGTTTCTGGGAAGCTGGTAGGTGGGGAAATACTTTGGAACAAAGAAGAAAGAAAAAGCACCTAGATGCCTTGAGCAAAAATTGAAGTGAAGTGTTGTTTGCGTGTGATAACTTGAACACCCTCACACTTTATTTCTCAGAGGCATTCATATATGTTCTCCCTTGATTTTATCTCTGGAACCAATCTTGCCTCCCTCATGGGTTCCCAAACACATGCAGGGATTTAATGGATGCGTGAAAAATAACAAAATTCCCCTCTAATTAAGCCTGCTTCTGATCTACTACCTCAGACACCCATGGGGATGACTTTTAGCCTCCTACATGCCAGTCCTTTGCTACCCCTCCATGAGTAGGTAGACATGTAGCTACCAGCTCCTGCATCTCAGAAAGGAAGTAGGGGCAACTCTCCTGTCCTCACAGCATCCCTTAGCCTGTGCTAACAATTCTGATACCAAGAAAAAGAAAGTCAAGACCCAGAGGACCCTCAAAAAAAAAAGAGAAGGAAGGAAGGAAAGAAGAAAAGAGGGAAGGAAAGAAGGAAGGAAGGAAGAAAGAAAGAATTAGAAAACTGCACAATACCAGAGCCCAGCTGGAGAGAGTACTGTCCTGCTTAATAAAGCCCCAAATCCAGTTTTTGACCTGTTTGCTTCCCTCAGCACAGACTCATTATCGTTTCTTCTTCCAATTGCCAATCCCACCTCTTCCCTCAGTGACCTTAGTGTCCTGAGCTGTTAGAAGAAGGTTCTAGAGGTGAAACTGGGGGCGGGGGGGATCTGAGGGAATCTAATCACGACCTCGTTACACCATTAGCAACTATATAGATCCCCTAAAGTTGCAGTAACACGTGACCACAGCGTGGTGACTCTAAACAACATGCATTATTCTTTCTGTTCATCATCCCTAGGGCTGTGATCCCTCTTCAGGTACTAAGTAAAGATTCTCCTTGCCTTCTCTGGCCTCTATAACTCCCACAATCCTCTAGTTCCCTGACTTGTAGATGCAATTCTCTAAACCCCACCTCTGTCTTCACATTCTCTCTGTGTCCCCTCCTCTTCTTGAGAAGATACAGTTCCGGCACACTCTAACCCAGTCTGACTTCATCTTGACTAGTAATACCTGCGAAGACCTTCTTGGTAAATAAAGTATCTTTTTAAGATTCTAGGTAAACGTACACTTAGAGAAGACACGTCAACCCATTACCATTCTCTTCAGAGCCAGCTGGCCCAACCACATCCTACCTCACATCCATTTATCCATCCCTACCCAGCAGAGAAGCTTTGCCACTTCATTGGGTGATATGAACTTGAGAAAAGTCTAGAATGATATTCTAACAGCTGCTCTCCTCTAGTGGTGAGCCCTGGGTCTATAGACAGCAAAGATTGTCTTGGAAGTAGAATCCAATCAACCAAGAATCTACCCCTTGTCGCCATCCTTGCCACTAGCACAGCCTTCCAGAGCCTGGAATCAGCACCGGACACTTCTGAGGTTCTTGTAAAGAGCTCCCCTTGCCCGTGCTGAATGTTTCCCAGCTGCCAAGGGAGACAGAGAGTCCCTCCAGTTTGTCCTCTGATTTCAACCCCAAAGCGGGAATCGAAGAGATGAAGAGCTAAGTGGTTCTTATGATGCTTATTTTCCGGTTCAACCCCCCCCATGTACAGAACGGTAAATGTGAAAGCACTTGTTTTTAAACCATCACTTAACAACAACAACAACAAAAAGCCCCCAGATCTCAAGACAGTATCAAAATACCTGTGCTGACTCAGAAAGATAAAATTTCAAACATCAGCAGAAAGGGGAACTTACAGAATTTGCAATTTTACCTCCTACCCCAACTCTTACTCTCTTCCCCAGCTCGACAGATGTGGTGGCGGCAGTCGATTGGAGGGGGTGGGAACATGGCTTTTCATGTTTCTGTCTTGACTCTGGCTAGATTGAGCTCAAGCCAACTGATAGGGTAAGCCCTGTGTTTGTTTGGACCTTCAACGATGAATCAGATTCAGAGTCTGTCTCCAGATAGCTCACGGAACAGCATCCCGGCTGAGGAAGCACTTGAGTGTGCTATAGAGTGAGGGCTTCACCGGGACGGAAATGACGTGGGATGGGGAAAATTCATTCTAGTTCTGGAAAAACAGCTGCGTGTGTAGGGGGAGATGCAGAGCAGGTTAATCTCCTGACTATACATCTTTATTTCCAATTCCTTTATTTCACAAATACACACTGGAAGCCCTGTGTGCTCCCGGCATGGCCCGAGCGTATCAGCTACTTTTCCGGTTGCTGCAACAAAATACTCAGCAAAGGTGGCCTAAGGAGGAAGGGCTTATTCTGCCACACAGTTTGAGGATGCAGTCCATCATGGTGGGGAAGTCATGCAGGTGGTTGAAGCATCTGGTCATATTGCATCCAGAGTTAGGAAGAAGGCGGTGATAAATGTTTGCACTCAGCTAGCCTCTTCTTATTTACCTTTACAGGGCTGAGCCTAGGGGATGACACCGCCCTCCTTCCTAGTGTCATTTCCACCTCAACCTCATCAAGAGAATCCTTCCCAGACGTGCTCAGAAGCTAATCTAATCAAACAGTACCTCCCAGGTGTGTCCAGAGGCTTGCCTCCTGGGTGTTTTAGAGCCTGTTAAGTTGACTGCCGATATTAAGCATATTAAACATCACCAGGAAAATCCATGTTCTTGGAACTTACGTTCTATCTAGGAAAGTGGCCAAGACTTGGGCTCAGCACTTGTTCTCTGACAAGAATGATCGAAAGGAAAGCTATGACAATGGCAGATAAGATGACTTCAAATACTGCTTGTAGCTGGAGAGATGGAGGCAGGGCTGAACTGCAGTCCCCAAAAGATGCAGTCAAGTTTTAACCCCTAGGACCCAAAGTGAACATGACCTGACTTGGAAAACACAGTTTTGCAGACGTAATCAAGCGAAGGTGAGGTCATGCTGGAGTAGACTGGTCCCTAATCCAGGTGTCATAAGGAGAAGGAAATCTGAGCCCACTCACAGGTTTACAGGAGGAAGAAGGCCGTATAAGGATGGAAGCAGACACTGCAGCGATAAACTAGGAGGCATGGAGCACCAAGCACTGACAGCAACCAAAAGAAGCTAGGAAGGAGCCATGCAGCGTTTTTTTCCTGAGGAACGCCCCTCACCGCCTCCTTTCCTGCTTTGTCAGCATCCGCAGGGGACATCATAAACTGCTGCTGCAGGACATGCCTGTGTCCTTAAGGTCTCTCTCTCTCTCTCCCCCATGGTTGGACTTGGCCCTGCTTACTGTTGCACCCCTAGCGATACAACCAGTTCTAACGCTATTGAGTAGCCAAGAAGTATCTGTTGGATGAGCGAGGGTTAAAAAGGAAGGAACATTTTGTCCAGAGACTTGAAAGGAGAGAGAAATCACTGTCCCCGGAGGAAGGAGGAATAGAGAAATCACTGGCCTGACAACTCAGGAGAAGATAAAGATGGGATGCCTCAGCCACGGCTTCCCAGAGCTTGCTGTGTGACATAGTAAAGGCCCTTTGAGGACACAGCTGCGTGGTGCCTTGAAATATGGAGCATATTGGAGAAACATTGGAAGAGCAGGAGGCAGAAGTCCTGAAGACACAAGGGCCAGGATAATGGTCACCTCCCATCAGTGACCCCAGCATACCCACAGCTCATGGACAATGCTTATGCATCTTGCCATAGTCTGTGGGTATGAGGATCAATAACAAACTCGGGTGACTTTCTTTGGAATCTACAGAGGATGTGTGGCTCGAATGGTTCTTCAACCCACTTACACCTAAGCTTCACTCACATTTTTTTCCAGTGACTTCTGTGTGGTTTGCTATAAAAGCTGCCTGAATTATTTAACTGTACTTAGAGGAGCAAGGTAGGATCATTCAGCTGTTGTGTACATGTGTGAGGTAAGTGAAGCTTTGGGGATAGTGGCTTCTTTGGGTGCTGTGTGGTGGTGGCCAAAAGCATTTGGGCAGAGCCGTGTGTCTCTTGTTCAGCAGCTGACGGGGTTTCTTCCCATTCTTTAGATCATAAAGGGCCTACCAGTTTCTACCCCAACCTTCCCAATATTATTATTTCTATGCACATCACATTCAAGTTTAACTGGCCCTTGCCTTCCCTTAAGCCTCTTAATACTCTAACCTGGGCAGGATATAGCTAATTCCATTGGATGTTTATCTGTTCAGTAAACACTGTCCAAGGTCAAGCTTCTTCTTATAAATTCTGCTTAGCAATTAGGTCCACTTAGTGTGTGGATCTGGAAGCATGAACTACTCTACTACTGTTTTAGATGTGTGTTCAAATTGACGTTTTTACTATTATAGTAGCCAACACAGATTAAGGAGATAGCAGTGAGGTCTGATGGCAGATGGCATCTGGGTACCCACAATGCTCACATACCAAACATTTCTTGTCCTGTCTGGTTTTTCTGTTCCTTATTAATATGCAATACTACAAAAGATGAACAGTGTGCAATTTGGACCCATGGCAAGCTATCCCAGAGGAAGAAGTTGTCACACTTGGCCTCAAATGAGGCTCTTTACCAATGTTACCCACTTATTTAAATGTTACTATAGAGGCCTCCAACTCTCTGAAACTTCTCTCCAACCAGGAAGCATTGTCACTTGTGACATTTGTCACCTGATGGGGAATTGTTGACTGGCGTTGTTTTGCACATTCCCAAACATGTGATGTACATAGCCAGCGCCACGACCTCTTTCATCACCCCGTCCTGAGTGCTTGCCTTGGGAATGGATCCAGTCACTGGATTTACAGTTCTAACTATGAGTATTGTAGGCTTGGTTTTTTTTGTTTGTTTTTGTTTTTTGCTTGTTTGTTTTTGTTTTTTGTTCATTTTGTTACTTTTTTTTAAACTAGTCAAATTCCCTCAAATGAGTAATTAGAGCTGTGAAGCTGAAATGTCCCTGTCAGGCTCGTGTTTTTAAAGAGTTTTTCAGCAGATGGCAATATTTTGGGACCCTGTGGATCTTTTATAAGATGAGTCCTGGCTGGTGAAAACAGATCACTAGGAACAGGCCTTTGAAAGTTTAGCCCATCCCCTGATTCTGGCCCTTTTCTACTTCCTGGTCCATAAATCACCCCTGGGTTTCTCCTTACCTTCTCCATCACAATCCACTGAAATCTTATTCAATAAAAAAACCAAAATAAACCTCTCCTCCCTTATGTGGTTTCCGTGGGGATACCATCACAGCAATGCAAAAGCAAACAACACAGCATGCCTGCCCCCCCTCCCAGCATGAGCACCTTATGTGGTACAGAAAGGAAGAGTACAAAGTGGCAAATATGTGCCCTCCTACTCCCGCCACCCAAATTGCCGCCTTCGTGAGAGAGGACCAAATTTATTGATGAGTTTTAGCTCCAAAGAGAGTCCAGGGTGTCAGACTTCAAATGGAACTGGGGATGCTATTTAAGACAGTGGGAGACCAGGAAGGAGTCCATTCAAATCACAGAGCCTGGATAAGAACAGGGCTTATCTCATGGGGCAGTTGAGATAATGAAGTGAGCTAACCCCAACAGAGGGCTTAGCAGAGTCCCCAGCACATATTTCAACTCTGATTAGTGATTGGGCAATTGGAAACTGGGGGCTGAGGGAGGAAGGACAGGCTAAATACTTTCTGGGGAAAGCCCTAAGCCCTTGTTACTCAAAGCCGACTGGAAATCCCTGGGAGCTTGTTAGAATCACACCCCAGGCCTCCCCAGACCTGCTGAGGCAGAAGCTGCATGGTGACATGCCCCTAGAGAGAAAAGGCAGTCTCCTGCGTGATGCCCAGAAACTGCAGATCCCTGCCCCTGG
>LOJH01016380.1:0-22861 GCA_001685095.1 Ellobius talpinus
GTGGGAGCCGGGCGGGACGAAAAGCAGGCCTGCGCTCCCCAATCACTACACTCTTACATCACGAGAGCTCACGGGTCCTGAAGGCGAATCTCAAGAATGAAACATTTGGTGAGAACGAAAAGCTGTGCAAGATATGGAGAGCACGGTAGCACTTACAAAATGGCTTGAATGGGCAGGAAGGATGTGTTGCTTTCGGACACACACAAGTGCAAAAAACATCAAGGAAGATTACAAGCTGGATAAAGGCTGCCTTCCCAGAGCGGTCACAGCAGGGGAGAAGTGAGCCTGGGGCACCCAGAGACCTAACTCTCTGGGATAAGGCAGGAGCTTTGCAGTTGAGCCATGGGTTGGATTTCCCTAGACTGCAATGTCAGTTAACTTTATAGAATTCCTTTGGGGGATCAAATGTCTCATTTTCCTTTAAAATGAAACCTGGTGTAGTCCTGGACCACATAGTATCTCACAGTGAGTCACACAGGAGAGCAGAACTACAGCAGTAACTTTAAAGACCTCTTAAGAAGAAGGTAGTAAAAATCCCACAAGGATCTTCTGATTTTAACTCGGTCGTTTAACTTGCCATAAGTCTCTCTGAGAAATTTTCACTCTAACAACAGGAGCAGAGCAGGTGAGTTCATAACAGGTGATCACAGGAGGGCCAGGCTAAGAAAAAAGAAAACTAAGAAGTAGGTAAGTCTCATTTCCAAAATGTGCTTTAACAAATGCATTTTAAGAACATGAACACTTAAAGAGAAGTATATATACTTTGAACAACAAAGTAAATGAAACCCTGTCCAAATGACTCACTGAATTCAATGGGCACACCAGTATATCTATGGCCAAACATAATACAACCATACAAATAGTCCCTTGTAATATTTCAAATGTAAAGGAGAGGTACTTCATCCCTCTACTGGGCCTCTTGGTTCATTGTCCAGTTGTTTATTTTTAATCTAGGAAGAGGAGCTATCAAATAATAAAATTTCAATGAATCAGAAAAAAAGGTAGTACTAACATTGCGTTTGAGAATTTGACTTATCCATTTAATTATCCATGCAGATGCACACGTTACTTACTGCTCTGAGTTGTCCTGTGACCCCACACTAATGTATACCTGAAAAGGATTGTTTTCACTGCAAAGGTCAAGCATGAAGCCCCTTTCCCTAGTCTATTCAAATCGAACCTTCAAGCCTTTACCTTTCAGCCTTGTAAATAACAGAATCTAAAACCATGTTTGGAGATTGTCCCCTGATTCTTGGAAGGTGTCTGCCAGGACATTAAAGAGGATTGCTTTCTGCAGCAAACTTTAAAATGAACTAGAAAATAAACTATGGCAATAGCATCATGGGATGGCTGGGTTAATTAAAAGTTAGACCTTGACCCAGGAGCAGCACTGATATGGCCGGTAAGGCACTCCTAAGGACATTCCCACTCCCCGTCCTGTCTGGGGAGGCATCAGCTAAGGAAGCAGGGAGCAAGAGGAGATGGGACTGGCTTCTTCGTTTAGGGTTTTGTCCACTTTCTCTCTCTGACCTCTCCAAGGCTTAGGGTGGAGACAGAAAAAATAGCAGGAAAAGAATCCAGACCTGTCAGCTCTTTCCCATCCTCAAACCACAGAATAAAATGGTTCGAATACACACACACACACACACACACTTGTATGCATGCACACATGCATGCACGCATGTGCACATGCTGATCATTTTCATTGCAAAGGTAGAGACTAAACCCCCTGGAGTCAGAGGCAGCACTGGTCTTTTTCCCTAGGCTTGTATAATGAAGCCCAACTGCTAGGACTATATTGGGAAACTATTTGGTGATTGAGGGAATTAAGATGGACTATAATCCAAAAGGGCATTATTCTTTTAAGGAGGAGATTAAGGGTCTGGCAAGATGAATCAGTAGTCAAGAGCACTGTTTGCTCTTGCAGAGGACCTGGGTTTGGTTCCCGGCACCAACATGACAGCTCACAACCATCCGTAACTCCAGTTCCAGTGCATCTGATGTCCTCTTCTGACCTCCACAGGCACCAGGGACATACATGGTAAGCATACATTCATGTAGGCAAAACACTCATACTCATAAAATCAAATAAATGAATCTAAGATGTATTTTAAGGACATTAAGATATAGATGCACACAGAAGGATGAGCACTGGGGACACAGGCAGAAGACAAGTAGAAAGGCCTCAGGAGAACCAACCCTGAAGACATCTTGATCTTGGATGTCTAGCCTTCAGGACAATGAAAAAAAAATAAACGTTGTTAATTATGATGCCAGCCTGAGCAGACCGTCCGTTGCTTGCTTCCCACCTCTGGTGTCCGGCAATCTACTTGGCACATTGTTTTCAATAGGAATCCTCTTAGATAACTCTGTGTGTATGTGTGTGTGTGTGTGTTTTCATGTGGTTGCATTATGCACATGTACATGTGTATGTGGAGACCAGAGGTCAGCTTCAGATGTAATTTCTAAGATGCCATCCACCTTGATATTTGGAACAAGGTTTCTCACTGACTGAGCAGGCTTGGCTAGGTGACCAGCAAGTCCTACAGAGCCACCTGTCTCTATTCCCCAATGTTGGTTATTGCCACTATCACACGCAGCATGTGTGTGTGTGTGTGTGTGTGTGTGTGTGTGTGTACTTGGATGCCTGTGGAGGCCAGAGGTCTACATCAGGAGTCCTCTTCTAATGCTTCCCATCTTAGTTTTTGAGACAGGGTCTCTTCACAGAGTCTAGAGCTCAACTGATTGGCTAGAGAGGCCTGCCAGTGAACTCTAGGGATTTACTTGTTTCTGTTGTCTTCTTTCCCCCAGTGCTGAAGCTAGAGACATACTGTGGTTATGCCTGGCTTTTTATGTGGATACTGGAGATCTAACCTTATGTCCTAACACTTGTAGACTAAGCACTTTCCACTTCCCCAGCCCTCACACCTAACTATTTAACTGAATTCTGGGGATCAAACTTAGGTCCTCATGTTTGTATGGCAAACACTTTAATGACTCTGTAACCACCATGGCCAGCAGAGTAAGGATCTACAGGAGGCAGATGGTAGTTTTGTTCAACACAACTAAGTTGCTGGTGCTGGTTCAAACCTTGGAATTCTGACCTTGATGGTTTATTTTAGGCATACTTAAGCACAGTACAATTTGATGAAACCATTCCTGGTGATAATTAACTCAATACTGTGTACACAATAAAGCTTAAGACCTGACTACATTGGAACTCCTTGTAAAGTGTGATATCTTCCATTAATGGGTTCTATAGATTGACTACATGTGACACCTTCCATAAAGATAGGTTCTATAGATTGAGAAGCTCATGATAAGGGTCTAGGGGAGGAACCATAGTGGTCTCAGCCACATAGAGCAAAATGTCACCAGGTGTGATGGTTTGAAAGAAAACGGCCCCCAGTGGGAGTGGCACTATTAGGAAGTATGGCCTTGTTAGAATGTGTGTGGTCTTGTTGAAGGAAGTCTGTCACTATGGGGGCAGGTTTTGAGGTCTCTTTTCTCAAGCTTCATTCAGTGTGATGGTCAGTCGACTTTGTCCTGCCTTCTGGTCAAGATATAGCACTCTCAGCTCCAGCACCACATCTGCCTGCACACCTCCATGCTCCCTGTCATGATGACAATGGATTGAACCTCTAAAACTGTAAGTGAGTCTCCCCAATTAAATATTTTCTTTAAGAGTTTCTGTGGTCATGGTGGCTCTTTACAGCAATAAAAACCCCAACTAAGACACCGGGCTATTATTAGCCACATCTGCTCCCAGATGAGTTTGGGCTGCATCCATGTGGATGGATGTGGGTGGATGGCAGGTTATACATCCCTTCGTTTGAAGGATCAACCCTGTATGTTTAATTTCCCCTAGTGCCTATCTGTGAGTACAAGGACCTCTGTGCCTCCTACACTGACTGACACACATCCTTAGGCCCATAGGAGAGAGATGTTTGAAAATATGTCAAGATGGCTGTCCTCTATAGGGTCTAGCTCTCAAACACACACAAGCTCAGAGCATACAGCTGGAGCTTGGTGGGATCTACCCAGCATGTATCCTTCTGTACTCTTCCTAGTGCCATGCCCAGTCTTGCCTTGGAGTTCATGTCCATCCAGGCAGAAACTACAGCCCTACTTCATCTCTCCCCGCCAAATTCCAGGAATGAATAGTAAGTTACCAGGTATTCCTAAGAAGCTACTTCATTTTGTCTGAAGTCATGATAAAACTTCTTCTTAGGTTCTGGGTGGGAAGGCTGTGCCATCAAATCTCTTGAACCCCTTCTTTGTGATCCTGGTCTAAAGATTTCTATAACCACCTACATGTCTCACCCAAGTGGTCCAAACCCCATGACAGCATTGGTATTTAACCTTTTTGCATTGTTCTCAGCTCAGGCTCTGCAGATTGAGCAGAACATCCAGCTCTCTTTTCTGTTTCTGCTTCCAGCTTTCTGGAAGATATGAAGGAATGACCAAGAGGCAGAACCAGATAGAAACTCAACAAAGTGGCCTGTTGGGCTGGTCCCCCATCTCTGTCCTCCAAATCAGCAAAATGAGTTGACTGCACCACTGCTCCCCACTTACTATGTAAGGAGGCAGGAAGACCAGCCTGGGATCAGTTGTGGGAGAACCCAGGGATGCAGCCTCCTGAAAAGCTGAGTTTGGGCTGCATTCTCTCTGAACCCTGGGTATCTAAGATCAGAGCTTTCCACGTTGCAGCTAGTCACCAAGTGCTCCTTAACCAGATTCTCTGAGAGCCTGAGACAGCTGGGGTTCATGGAGATAGTTCAGAAGATGACATAAACTGATGAGTCTCTACTACCTTTTTGAAATAGTTTGAAACATATGTCTGTGCTAGTGGGTAATTAATTATTCAGTGTAACAAGGGTTTATATGTAATGTGTGACTCCTGATTTGGTGCCATCATCCCTTCCGTCTAGTTCCTCCCATCACAATCCTCAGGGGACCCTTGCTTAATGTTCCTACCCAGGCTGGATATTTTGGCTTAAATTCACCCTCTTTCCCAACCTCATCTGTCTAGCTCCTTAGTGACTCCTTCCTGTCCTTTTACTCCTGGGAACCCCCGCCCCAGAACTCTCTTCTCCATGGGAGCTGGAGCGCCTCAGCCATTTCTACCCCAAAACAGAACTATCGTCGCTGTTCTAGATGATGAACTATTTGAGTTATAGTAAGGTTGTCTTGTGGGTTTCTGGTCCCGCTAGCACAGACACTTTAAAGTGTGTGGACAACTACTCAACAGGTGGTGAAGAGTAAGTGTATACACTCCTTTGTGACAATGGGGTCCAGGATTTATGCTCTGGTGATGGGCGAGACTGCCAGAAGAGGCAGACACACACATTTCACTCACAGCATTGACCTTCCAGCCATTGTGCAGTGAAACAATGTTATGGTTTTTATAGGTTTTTGGAATATAAAAATATGCCTAGAAAGACTGCCTAGCTCAGTTCCGCGAGTCTCTGTGAGCAGAGCAGATCTTCATAGCAAGTCAGCAAGAGTAAGATAAATTAGGTCATCATGTAGGAGTAGTTCTCTTATGAGCCAGCACTTATGGAAGAGGTGTTTGCTTTGTCTTAACATCTGTATAGTAGGCAGGTGGACTGTCTATAACATTCTCCATAGCTGCTCACTTCAAAGACACAGAGAATGTTTTTTATCCAGGTGGATGTATCTAAGCATTAAATCCTATAGCATTTTAAAATATTTATTTTAATAGATACTGTGTTTAATAATATGCCTTCATGTGATGTGGGACTGAAGAACAAGAAGCACTGTGGATACGAAACAAATTCTCTAGGGGAAAACACACCGGGGTTGTAGATCACACTAGTAAACTTCTGTCTGAGTGCAAGCATCTGTGTACACAGCTCTGCTTCCAAAGGGTTCCATAACCTCCCAAACAGGAGGACCACATGTTCAAGAACGTGAGCCTATGTGGGTCATTTCTCATTTAAACCACCATGGTCTCTATCCTAGATGGCTGGGCAAGTCCTGGCACGTGGTTTGGCTGACGCTATTTGCTGGCCATCCAACAGCTATTGGCCTGCAGGTGTGCCTTCCTTATAGAAGATAGTTGCAGGCAGGTGGGGTCCCTGTGATAGATATCACAAGGTGTCCCCTAACTATTCTCTTACTGACTATTTCATTCCCATTTTTAGATATCTAGTTTAGATCCTGGCTCATGAAACAGCTCTGGCCAATAGACACAAGAGGTGGAGGACTTTGAAAAAGTCATTCTCCTCAATGAAGGCAAAAAGATGTCTTCTTGACATTAGGTTATTGGGGTTGAGAACTTGACGGATAAAACCATGACAGTCACCCTGGGACAGTGATGACACAGGCAGAGCCTAGGATGGTAGAGCTAAGTTATAGGAACTGAATTCTTAAGACTTTTTATGAATACTGAATTAACTCCTCTGGAACATTGTGACTTCTGGTTTTATATATATATAATATATATATATATATTACTTAAGCCAGTGTACTCTGAGATTCCTGCAGCTTATTGCTGAGTTTTAAATAACTACATATTGGATCTTGGATCTCATTAAATTCTCACATCAGTGGTATACAACAGGCTTTAAAAAAAAACAAATAAAATAGCAAAATGTTCAAATATTTTTGCCAAGGTCACATGTAAATGGCATAGCTGAATCCACAATCAGGTCTGATTCCAAATTTGGTGTTTCTTCCAGTGAAACCAGATGATGCACACACAAAAGCCTAGAGCAGGAAAAACCTCCTGTCAATCATGCTGACATCCTTAACAAGTCAAAGACAGCCATGCCATTGGCAGAAGAGACAAGCCACACAGCACAAATGCTGTTCTGTCAGACTCTGTGATTGCCATAGAGTCACTTACTGTTTCCCAATTACGAGACCTCCAGTCTCCATCCATAATTTTAAAGGGGAACTCAAGACTCCCATGTGCAAATAAAATGCATGCCCCACTTTACACTGCTTTGTGGTGTTGTGGAAGACAAAGCACAGACTGGATTCTTCTGAAGAAGTCTTCGGATACTGTATCTGAGAGGGCACATTCCAGAAAGCATCGCTCATGGCATCACAGGTTCTGAATGCAGCCTGGGACTCAGAAGAACGTGGATCCCACAGGCAGAAGTGAGCCATCACTTGATGAACAACAAAATAGCTTGTCTTCTGAGTATTAGGTTTATGGAATTGTTAATACTTTTTCTTATAACAATAGCAGTTTTAGGCATTACAGTCATGGTAGGTCTGAGACTACCTAACAAATAGGGTGAAAACATGTTGGATCTAGGAGGAGCCAGACACCAGCCATAGCTGTCTCTAGCAAGAGCTGAGGCAGGAGCACAATGCAGTTGGCAGAAGGGCACTTGAGACACTGGGACCAGACTTCTGAGGTCAGTCAAGCAAGGTCACCCCCAAAGAAGACATTCCTCACTTGAGTCACGCTAAAAATGAATGAGTTTTGAAATTATTGATCTTTCTCTCCCTCTTCCTCTCCCTCCTTTTCCCCACTCTGTGTGTGTGTGTGTGTGTGTGTGTGTGCACATGCATGCATGTACCACAGTGTGCATGTGGAAGTCAGAGGACAACTTGCAGGAATCAGTTCTTTCTGTCTACCATGTGGGTCCCAGGGATCAAACTCAGGTTGTTAGGGTTGGCAGCAAACACCTCTTCCCCTGAGCCATCTTGATAACCCCAATATTACTGATTTCTTAAACCTCAAAGAATGTATGTTTCTAAAATGTTTCATACTCCCCCTGTCTTCACTCACTATGAGGGCCTGGGAAGCTGTTTTATTAGTTATTAATTATTATATTAATTAGCCCACTGCATGGTATATTGGACAGTTACATTGAGACATGCAGTATATACCTTCATCACCACTACTGCCACTCCATCCCACAAACTAAGAATTCTTATTCCTGGTATCATTAATGAACAGACATGCAAAATGGTCACTCAGCAGTAGAGTCTTGAAATCGATTACAGTAAAAACCCATAGGATTCTCATACAATCAGCAACCTGAACACCCCTTGCAAAAAGAACTCCTGAAAACGAGACACGTCTAATTCCAGTGTCAGGTCACCACACATGTGCACAGAGGTGACCATTGTCTACGTGCGCACTGCTGAAATGGTGCCTTTAATTCTGAGGACCAATCTAGATATCAAGTGAGTCAGGCAGGGATGTGGAGCCGCCTCAGTACTCTGATATCAACTCAGAGAGACCAACCTAAAGCTTTGAAAGTCTCATGAAGAAGAGGTGTTCCGAGGCACAGCTGGCAGATGTGGATCACTGCAGGATAGGACTTTAAGTCTATTTCTGCCTCTGCTTTTGGCTGTACCCCTCAAAGATTGGAGGAGCCCTAGTTGTATGCCCCACTACCACAAGTTCGGGGATACTTCCCCACCATGATGGTGTACTGTCCTGGCAGGAATGGAGATGCCCTAAAGGGACATTTCTGGAGCTGAGTTGATGGCAACCAGGACCACAATTTGATCACGGCTGCTCAGTTATACATACCTCTTGCCCTCTATTTTAAACCTAAGCTTTATATTGAGATCCTGAGAAGTGAGTGGTCACTGGGATTATTTTTCTCTCTTCCCAGTGTGGTCATATTTAATGAATCTCCCTCTTCTGCTTTCCACTGTTATTTTGTTTCTTCACTTGGTTCACTGAGGACAAGTGAGTGATTCTGGCTTTTAGGGCTTTGCTGCCCAGGCTCTGACCCTAAGTCCAGTAACAAAGGATTGTGTACTCTCAAACCATGAGCCAAATAATCTCTTATTCCTTGAAAATGTTTTTGTCAGCATTTAGACACGAGGATGAGGAAAGTAACTAACACAGCAGCAAATAATTTAACATTCTGTCATAAGTATCCAGTGTTGAAGAATGAAATAAGTGATTAGCACAAGCATCATGTCTGTGCTTACTATGAACAGCTCCCAGATTATAACCCACTACTACAGGGAAAGCTCTATGAACAGTTCTTAATGCAAAAAACGTTTGCAAATAAATGGCCATCTTCAGATAAATGAAGAAATAACTGTCTGTATTTGGGAGTCAGAAAGGGGTTTGGTAGTTGAGAGTGTTTTCTGTTCTTCCAGAGGACCCATGTTCCTTTCCCAGTATCCATGTTGGGTGGCTCACAACAACCTATAACTCCAGTTCCAGGGTCCTGGTACCCTCTTTGGACTTCCAGTGATAGGGACACACACACGCATGCACACACACACGCACGCACACGCACACATGCACACAAATACAAACAAACCCATAAAAAACATTTTTAAAAGATTTAAAAGACAAATACATGGATATAACACTCATTAGCTTTGTTATGAACAAGAGACTGACATAAGACTTACTGCTATTGCCATCTTAAGTTTTCCAGAGTAAAGTTCATCAGAATAATTTCACAGAGCTTAAAAATTATTAAAGCTGATTTTAAGACATCGCCCTCATTTCTTCCTTTATAATCTGCTGCTGTCATTATACAAACCATGGTCTCATGCAATGAGGCAATACTTCCTTATTTAGAAAAGCTACTGGATGATTCATGCTCATCGTGGTAGTGACACACTTTCAATTATATGAAGGGGGGAAAAAACCCTCAAATCCCTTTTAATTCCACCTTCTTTAATAGTGAAGGGTATTTCGCCCAGATCTCACCCACTGATACAACCCGGATGAAAGAGAGATCCTCTCTTTATTACTTATGGGGAGCTGTAAATCAAATGGGGACCTCCATGGGGGTGGGGATAAAGGAGGAGGAGAAGGGGGGAGGGTTCATTTGCTTACGAGGGTTCCATATAAAAACATTAAGAATAACGGGCAGTTTCAGTGCACCCCAGCCGAAGCCTTGAATCAGTTGCTTCTAAAACATGAAAGACTTCTCTTATGGACACATTGCAGCCGGCCTAACCTTCTGCAGTCTCGTGCACATGCATGCTGCCCTGACCGATGAGACGTTATTAATAAAGGAAGTGATGAGTATGAATTAAAGCAAGCCTTGCTTAATCACATTAATCCACAGCAAGTCAAAGGCTTCAATTTTCGAAATAATTTTGGGCTTAATGCCTCAGAGATGGGCAGCCTGCTCCATTGAGGAAGCAGCTGGTCCAATTTGAGCTCCTTTGTGAGTCTAGAATTGTCAGGTCCTCACAGCTACACGGAAGCCTGACAGTTTTCAGGACGCGACCAGAAGTACAGAGACAAAGGAAATCGCAAGACATTGAAAGGGTCCTGAACAATGACAAGGCGGCCCTCTGTGGGGTGGATTATATATGATTACCAAACTCATTGCTGGCATGGGTGGCGTGCTCTCCCAGGCCCCTGCAGCTGCTGTGGGATACACATTCAAGGACCCGCTAGCAGGGGTTACAGCCTCGAGCAAGGCTGGCTCTAAGGCCACAGAGCAGCAACCACTGGACAGCTGCCTCCCGCTGCTCATCGCCTCCACACACAGCGGTGTCATCAGACAGTCACCGTGGGACATCTTGTGACCAGCATGCACACGTTATATGACACTCACATGCCTGAATATAAGGAACTTCCTCCCCAAGTGGGACTGTGGTTTTCATAAGCAAGATGGCTACCTATGTGAAAAACTGGAAATGTAGGTTAAAACAAAAAGTGTTTCAAGCAAGCTGTGCATCAAGATGTGTCACTGTGGCTGGGGATACCAGGGAAGTCAGCGTGTGTTCTCAGGGTCTTGTTTTCTTCAGGAATCAAACCACCATTTCCGGCCTCGTGTTTCAGAGCTTAGAAATTCGAGCGGATTAGCTCCACATTGCTCACAAACCCCCTGCGCTCACCCTGAGGAGCAAGGGTACTGAGGGAGGGGACACTACAGACCTAGATATAAAAAGCTCAGCTCCATTCCTCAAAGTTAGCTGTGACTATTGTCAGTGTTCTGAGTGACTTCATCTTTGACCAAAGAGAAACATTGTCTGCCATTTCCTTGTTGCTCTAGGATTCCAATCTCCCAGAACTCCGAAGTACCAGCAAAGAAAGCATATCAAGACTCGAACAACAAAACCATTACTAACCCTCTCCAACAATGCTGGGGAAATAAGGCCTGGCCTGATGGCACAGCCGACACACACGCTTGCCTCTGCTCTTCTCTTTAGACAGCTGTACATGTCTGTTCCAAAACTCAAACCCAATGAAATGACCTAGCAGTCATTTCGTGTACTGTATAATATGTGTATGTTCTCCTTGGGATGCTTGGCTGGGTGAGATTCTATTCAGTCTCTTTGCTTTCATGGGTTGACCTTTTGGCACAAAATGAGACATTTTTAGAAAAAGGATGCCTATCTATAAAAGTGAGCAAATGAAACATCATTTCTAATAATTTCTAATATTTAAACTGAATGAAAATAATGGATTTGTATATAATGCTTTTGGTTAATTCTACTCATGTGATAGCTCTGGAAAGCTGTTTAATAAATACATCCAAATAACATTAATTTCAATTGAGTGAAATTACTTTGCCGAGTCTTAAAGCATAGATGAAGGGATAGATGGGTGAACAGATGGATAAATAGGTGGATGGATACAAGGATGTATGGATGGATGAATGGATGGCTAACAGATGGACAGATAAGTGTAAATGTGGAAGGATAGAAGGGTGGATAGATAAAGGGTATCTAGCTGGAAAGAGGGATGGACGGACGGATGGACAGACGGACGGACGGATGGATTATATACATAACAAATGGTGACACTGGTTGTTAGATATATAGGCATACCTTACTTTAAGTTACAAAGAAGAGTTCACAGCTTCTCTAGACTGAACTTGACCTTGGAGGTCATGCAGCTTAACCTCCCTCCTGTGTAAAGTCCCACAGTTTGACAACAACAAGAATCACTCTGGATTCTGTATCATGATTCTTGGGAAGGAGGATGGAGATAGTTAAAAAAAACCACACATATCTACAATCCTTTTGGCATACTGAAGCCAACTTCTTATTCTCTTTCTCCAAGTGTTATTCTCTTTAAAACTGCTAACAACCCTGCCCCTTGCATGGCAGTTTTTTCAGTTTTAATACTGGAACGGCTCCCACACACTCCTCTCCCATCCCATAGAGCTAAGCTTTTGATGACAACAACATGTTAGATGGCTTTTGGACTTGGCAGGAAAACCAGTTTGTAATTCAGCAACCCTCAAGCTCCAAAGTCACCCTTCTGCCACTGCTTTGTGATAATGGAACTGGCTTTGTGAATGGTCCCTTAACATCATGGTCTGGTATTAAGCTTTCTCGGTAGATGATCACTGAGGAATACCGGAGAATGAAAGAGTTTTTCTTCTGGTTCTGGGAGCTTATTGCCTCAGACTCCTGCAGGGTAAGCTTGTTCCAGCCCTCATGTCTACAAGGCAGTTCTTAGGAGGCTCTGGAGGACCTATGAGGGTAGCCTTCCATCACCCAGAGAGGAAGCCATTCAACTAATATACTGTGTGGATACCTCATACTGCAAACCCTAGCTCTGCTTAAAATCATTTAAATCATTCGTGTTTCTTGCAAACAAACATTAAAAGTCACTCCAGGGGAAGAGAGAGATAGTTCAGTGGCTAAAAGCACTTATTGCTCTTCCAGATGACCCAAGTTTAGTTCCTAGCACCCATGTTGGGCAGCTTACAACTTCCTGTAACTCCAAATCTGGGGATCCAACATTTTTGGCCTCTGCAGGCACCTGCACTCATTTGCACACATATATGCACACACACAGTTAAAAATAATAAAAAATAGACTTTAAAAATCTATCTAAATTCAAACTTCCTCTGTTTACAAGGATGCTATACTCCAATTCACAGATGGTAAATAGGAAATGTCATAAATCTAAATTTGCAAACTTCCACCCAGCCTCCTGACCGCCCTATCCATTCAGCACAGTGAAAGGTGTGGTGTTTTCAATCCTCTTATGGTTATAGCTGGCAGGAGTTAGAGTTTGGCTCACTCTGGGCAATGTCCCACTCAAGAGAGACATTTCATGGATGGGAAAGCTCAGACTTCCAACAGCACCAGAGTGTATACTTCCCAACATATAAAGTGAAAGGACAAGGGAAGTGCAGCCAGGGAAAGTGCGAGAATGTATCTACTTCAGTGGAGAACGTGTTTCTATGGTCATGATGCTAACACTGTTTATTGGTTTCCTAAAATAGTGTGAGTGATGCAGATAAGAGACTAAGAGACTATGGTACATAGCGGAAGGTGGCAGGGAAATCTAGGTTTATGCATTCAATTTTAGTTATCATTAACATTGTTGTTTTATTATAACATTTACATGAACTCATAGCACAAGATTAAACCAGTCAATGAATGAAAGGGGGAGCTAATGAGGCCCCACCCCTAGCTAAGGAGCCATAGGTAATTAATGGTTGCTGACAGAGAAGTCATATTTCTTCACTGGTGTAGCCAATAAAGAACCCCACACCCCTGCTCATGCAAGCAACCCTAATTAAAGTCAGTGCATAATTTGGAGAGAGGGGAGAAAAAATACATGGAAGTAAAAGGTCACTTCTTGGTAAGATGAAGGGTAATGCCAGTGAGACAAATGGATTGTGTGTATGAATGAAATTATCGAAGAATACATTAAAATGTTTTATGAAAAGAGATGGCTCAGTGGGTCAAAGTGCTTGCATCAAAGCATGAAGACATAAATTTGATCCGCAGAATACACACAAGGTGGAAGGTGAGAATGGACTCCCAGCATTATCCCCTGACCTCCCCTCCACATCAGAGGAGCGGGGGCAGAGGGACTTGATGACCTCCTATACCGGGTCTCCTTTCTGAAAGAGTGTCACCCTGTGTGACTACTCTCATCCATTCTGCAGCCCAGTCTTCCCAGAGCCACGTCTAAATTCAGAACATCAAAGCATGGGCTTTCCTAGCTCTTATAATTCCTCCTAGCCTTACTGATGACTTCTCCTTCCTTTCCTCCTCACTCACAGACCTTCATCTACATTGCTCCAGGCCCTGCCATAGCAATTGAAGGATGAGAGAAGCACCAGCACTGTATCTAAATTACAGCCAATGTTAGAAAAGAAACAGATACATCTGTGTGGCATAGGCATCTGGGGGTCTTGGGGTAGACCGTCTGTTTGAGGTTGGTCTTGAAGCATGGATAAACATGACAGTCTTATGTGTCAACATGGCTATGTCCTTTGCTCAGGATATCCTGGCTGTGGCTATGAAAAGAATCTTTAGAAAAGATGAACATTTAAGATCATGAGTTGAGTGAAGCAAATGGTGGGTGGGCCTGTCCCAACCAGCTGAAGGCTTACCTCACCAATACCCCTCTCTCTTTCTCTTTTCTTGCTTGATAGTAAACCTTTCACATCATTTTTCAATATTTTCACACATAATTAAATATAAGAATTGAAATTGTCCATATAAATTTAAGACTATTTTGTACATGACTGAATTGCACTCCCTCATCTAACAGTGCTGGCAGCTGTGCTTTAGAACAGCTGGCTCCTGGTCCATATTCAGACTTCCCCGACTGCTGCCATCTAAGCTCTTTTTGATCTCTGCCCCCCAACCAATTTCTATCCTGTGTCTCAGACTTCAGATTTCATTATTCAGTCTTAGGCTGAGAATGATTCATTTGGGGTAGGGAGATGGCATAGCTGGTAAGGGCACATGCTTGCAAGAATGAGGATATGAGTTCAAATCCTCAATCCTTAGTTATCAATGGGCATAGAGACAGTAAGATCTGGGGTTTGCTGGCCCCAGGTTTAATGTAAGACCCTATCTTAAGGAAATAAGGTCGAAATAAATAGAGAAGGACCCTTGACACATAAGTACATGCCACACACTCTTACACAGCAGTACACACGGGGGAGGGAGAGAGGGAGAGAGAAAATATGCAGCCTTTCAAAATACACACAGATGTTTAAGAAGTAGGTTTATAATCCACAGGATATCCCACACTCGGACTTGCCTGCTTGCTTCCTCATGAGATGTGTCATGCAAGATGTTTATCTGCCCCTGTAATGTCCAGGACACTGGGCATGGATATGATACTATCACTTTGTGCAGGTTGAATCATCTCAATCTCAATGTGAATTCTCATTAGTAGTGCTATGTATCCTAGCACACATCACCAAAGGATGCTCTATTTCCATATGTTATAGATCATATATGTGATACATAATCACAATTGTTAACTTTATGAGATATAGAATCCCCTGGGAGAAGGACCTCTAGACATGCATTGATGAAGTTGATTGAATTAATTGATTAGGGAAGATCCCTCCTGGCTGTGGGTAGCACTAGTCCTTGGGTTGGAGTTCTCAAGTGCAGAGTGGAAAAAGCAAGCTAAGCATGCACACTATCTCCTTTTAGTTCCTGACTGCGGGTACTAAGTGACCAGTTTCCTTAAGCTCCTGCACTTTGACTTCCCTACCACACTGAGACATACTCTTTTTGTAAACTTTTGATTTAATCTTTGGGTCTTTCACATCATGCATCTCGACCCCATTCATTTCCCCATCCCTTTGTATCCACGCTTTGCCCTTGCAACTCCCCCCACCATAAAATAAAATTTAATAGAAAAAAGAAAAATGACAGGAAAAATCTTGCCACGAAAGTTGTAGTGTGACACAGTGAGACACACGGTAAACGTTTTTGTCCACATAGCTTTCCTTGCCAATGTTCATTGCAAAGAGTCATTGGTCTGGTTTGAGGCCTCTGGTTTCTGCTACACTATTGATTTGGGGCCCTCACTGGCAATCCTCTCTTGGTTACCCTGTTGTTGCCCTGTGTTGTGGAGACTGCAGCTTTGGGTCTGCAGGACCGGCCCCTTCACGTGCTCCAGCAGATCAGATTGGGTAGATGTTGGGGTGGGCCAGTTCATAACCCTGGTTCCGGGCCTGGGTAGCTGCAGGGTTGGTCAACCTGCCACCTCTCCCCTGTCCCCACCACCAGGGTGAGCTCTCCAGCATTTCCCTGGCTAGTTCACCCCTTGCATGGGGGGGGACGACAATGGGCGGGGCCGGACCTGTTCCTCCACACTAGGACCATCAGGGCCAGCTCTACTGTGTTGCCCAGGCGAGGGGCAGGGGCCAGTCTTCTGAGTGCTATAGCTGGTGAAGGGCAGGGACAGTTCTCCCACTCTTGTGACCTCAGGGTAGCTATCCCACCTGTCACAGGTGGTGAGGGACAAGGTTGGGGGTACCCACACCACCATATGGCACATGAACAGCAGAGCCAGATCACTCACATTCACATTTTTTGGGGCCAGTTCACCCTCACCCCTGTCAATAGGCTCAGCTCTGCTGTTTTTCCCAGGCGAGATGCCGGGCTCATTTTCCCATGTGCTGCAGCTCGTAAGAGGGAGGGTCAGCACCCTCACCCACCACAGGGGGCCGAGGCAATAGGGGGAGGGACATCTTTCCCTCACCCTCACCACCACATGGCAGATGAGGTGGGTATGGCCAGCTAGCCTACTCTCACACCCTTGGGGCCAGGCCTCCACCAACAGGGTCCATCCTACTATGCTGCCCAGGTGAGGAGCATGACCCAATTTCCTGAGTGCTGCAGCTGGTAAGGGGAGGATCCATGCCCTCTCCCACCACGGGTGGCAGGGGCAAGGTGGGCTGAAATCAACCTTTTCCTATTGAGTTGTTTCTGTCAGGTAATTGTTCGCAGCAATAGGAGAAGAAACTGAGACATGTAGAGCTGCTAAGAGGAACTGGAGGATTCAAGAGACCGCAACAATGTCTGTCAAGGGCTCTTAGCGGAGTGAACATCACCTGAGGACACCACTTCATCAGAGGTTGCTACGCCAGGATGTTTCTTACTCAACGGTCATTACGACGTTAACAGTTGCTGGAGAATTAAAACCACAGGAAACAGGAGCAGCACGCCATCCACACAATAACGCGTACATGTTGAAAAAGAACAGTGATGTTCTAACCTGTTCACTTGCCTTGGAAATATTTCTGTAGCCTCAGTAATGAAGATCTGGTGCTCCCAGAGACTCCCTCCCTCCCTTTTAGGGCTAATCTCTCACCCTTCACTGATCTGCCAAAGCATAGCCATCACTGTAACCATAAACCACTTCAAAATTTCTGAATTAAATAATACAAACATGTGCTTTTTGCTTGTTTTATTTCCTGCAGAAAAATGTATTTGAGCGTAACTGTTTTGAGGCTTGCCCATTTTGTTGTAGCCGTGGTTTGCCCTGCCCCTTTGCTGAGTAATGTTTCACTGAATGGCTAAAGCAATATTTGCTTATGCATTCACCTACTGATAGCCATTTTGGTGGTTTCTAGCTTGGGGTTCTTACAGAAATAGATACTACCAACATCCCTATATTGGGGTTTTAATCTAAACATGTCTTCATTTCTCTTTGGGAAATGTACATGAGTAGGCTTCCTGGGCCAAATGATTTATGTATATTAAACTTTACATGATATTTCCAAGTGGCCATATCATTCTGCACTGCTTGTCAGCATCTTCATTAGTACGCAATGCTGAAAGTCATTGTTTTCTAGTCTTTGGTAGGGGAGTATGTTCTAGGGTATGTATGTGCCATGGGACAAATATAGAATTCAAAGGACAACCTTGGTGTTTGCCCTCTCCTATCTCTGGGTCTCTATTGTCCCGTGCAGACTCAGTCCAGCTAGCTGCCTTCACACTCCCAGGGATTCTCCTATTTCTGCCTCCCATCTCACGGTAGCAGTTCTGGGATTGTAGACTTGAGCTACTGTGTTAGGCTTTACTTGGGTCCTGGGGAATCCAAATTGGCTTCTCACACTTGGACTAGCCACTGAGCCATCTCCTCTGCAGAGAGTGATCCTCTTTAACTTAGCTGTTTTAACAGAGTGCTAGCAGCAGATCAATGTGGTTTTTATTTACACTTCTCTGATGACTAACGATGTTGAACATCCAGGAAATATCTTACATGTCACCTGTAGGCCTTCTAGGACTTGATTCAGAGCTTTTTCTTGCTTTCAAAAAGTTGTTAGTTTTCTTATTAGTAAGTTTTTAGCATTCTTCAAAAGGATAAAAACTTTGATTCTTCTGTGGAGTAGAGAAAAAAGGGAACTTGCAGATGAACTTTAAGTCATTTTCTACCAAAGCCAGGAAANAACAAAAGCTTCTGTTTCAGGGACAGAACAAGATTCTGGCCAACTCCACGTTTGTGCGAAGTGCAGCCAAGCTACAGGCAGGTACCCAATTCATTTTTGAGCTTGGATACCTGGTCCAGGCTGCAGATTCCCACACAGTGCCCCTCAGTCTTCTGGCCAATTCTCTCCTGTTGAAGAAAACCCCAAAGACCATGGAATGAAGCAGGCCCTCGATTCTTCACACACGAATGAGCTAATGCTAAGTGCTGTGCCAAGCTCTTATGTCGACGCGCATGAAATCAGAGGATCCTGAATACACACTCACTGAAGGACTCTGGACTCCTCTCTGGCATCCTGCCTAGATGTTAGAACCATAGCTGTTCCAATATGGCTTCATGACTCCTGACTTGCTGTTGGTGACTGTCCCCTCCATCACTGTGACGATATCATAGGTGACAAACACCAAGCTGCCAACTACTAATCTGCAAAATTCTTTTTTCTGTCTCCCTATGATTAAGCTTGGGTTAAAATTTAATCAAATGAATAAGGTGATGCATTCATTATGGATTAATTTCTGTATTCTTTCAAAAGAAGACAAAAATTTCTAATAAATAGAAATGTGGCACTCACCAAATGATATCATGTTGCTTTTTAAAGACAACTCCACATCTCTGAACATTAGCTAGAAGCAAGAAATAGCTGTTGATGGCAGAACTTCATTTGATATATTTGGTTTTTTGAGTTAGGGTCTCTCTCTCTATAGTCCTGGCTGGGCTAGAACTCACTATGTAAACTAGGCTGGTCTCAAAAGGCATGTGCAAGCACACCTGGCTTAATTTTTATATTAATTTTTGTTTATCTTGAAAATTTTATACATGTACACAATGAAACCTAACCATATCCACCTTCCTTTTATTTCTCCCTCCAACTCTCCCAGTTATCCCACATATCACAGCTCCCATCTCAAGTTCATGTCCTTTTCTAAAATAACCCATTAAGCCTGGGGCTATTTATTCCTTGTAATTAGATACAGTATATAAACAAAACTTTAAAAGATGGGTCCATAACAAAGAAAATGTTTCTGATAATGTCATAGTACAGAAAGACCTAACCCCTGATGTGCAACTTGGGTTGTACAGACTCCAGAAGACCCAAATCACTTCTCTTCACCAACACAATGCTAGGAATCAACTTCGTCTTCTTTGATGCATTTAACAAACCCATGAGGTAGCTGAGAAGATGCGTTCCTCGAGCAGCAGCAAGCTGACGGCCATGTTTGTTGCCCTTGGGTGCCATGCCCATCCCCGCCCTGATGGCTTCCTGAGGAAACCATCCTTGTTGTCCACACACATATATGTCCTGTGATCAAAAACTTCATAGAATCCACAAAAGTGATCCAGGAGTCAATGGTAATAGGATTGGTCTTGTCTTGTTTTGTTTTAAGAGACAGGTCTATAGCGTAACATATTTCTGATTCTAAGTTCTGTTTCTTTAAGAAGTGAAATTCCTTTAAACCTTTATTTTCCCAGTGAAGGGTCCACAAAGGTCTATCATACAATGGAACCATTTAAATAGCTCACTCTGCAGTGTGGTCTCTTTGAGCACAATTGTTTGGATGAATTCTGCTCTGGCCCATTATCTGAACACAACATGAGATGGCCAGTTGCATTCTGTGGTAACAATGTGCCGGCATTGGCTAGCACTTCATTTTCAGCTGCCAATACAGGCACTGGAGAAGCATTCAGACCTGGAGACAAATGACTGCTGAGGAACAGAGAGACGGCCTGTAGGTGGGTTTCAGGGGATGTCTTATCTGTTCAGAGCCATTGTGTTCCAATCTGCATGTCTTCCAGAAAACTAAAAATAAGGGTCCCAGGAGGTGGGAGACTGTGGCACTGTAAAACCATGTTTCAATGGCTAGACGTTGGATTATACTTGGATTCTAAGAAGGTGACATGAAACGACCCTCTTCAGTTGGTTAGCTCTGCTAGGTGTGTGGAGATGGATGCAATGCTTCAGTGTGGTCTGTTTAGAAAAACAATGCAGCTGGGCATAGCAGTGCACACCTGTAATGACAGCACTGGGGAGGTGGGGGGAGGAGGATGGACAGCTTGAGGCCAACCTGGACTACAGAGTGAGACCTTGTCACCATAAAAACAGTAAAAGGAGGAGAAGGAGGAGGAGAAGGGGGAGGAGGGAAGAGGAGAAAAGAAAAATGACCCTGTAGTTTCTCTTAGAAGGAGTACTGGGTCCCAGAACTCTGTTAGAATCTAGAGGCGAAGGAAGAGCCTGTGACCATCTCGCTTTTAAGATCTGAATTATTTACTGTTTTTTCATTCTTTCTTGGGCAGAAGCTGCTAGAGCATCTACTTGACCTAGCAACAATAGTTTCCTGAGAATTTACTACATACCAGGCCCTGCTCTAAAAGACA
Organism: Ellobius talpinus; assembly: GCA_001685095.1. Classification (NCBI taxonomy): domain Eukaryota; kingdom Metazoa; phylum Chordata; class Mammalia; order Rodentia; family Cricetidae; genus Ellobius; species Ellobius talpinus. The sequence goes on from LOJH01016380.1 coordinate 20,510, forward strand.
AGGGAGGGAGGAGATCGATGCTAGGCAAAGAATTAAAGTTCCAGGGCTAGGGTCATGATTCAATTGGTGAAGTGCTTGCATTGCAGAGAGAAGGACCTACAGAGGACAACCCCTGAAAACCATGTCAGCTTACACATGAAATCTCAGCTCTAGGAAGACAGAGGCATAAATATCCCTGGGGCTCACTGGCCAATTAGTCTGACCTACTTGGTGAGCTCCAAGCCAATAAAAGACCCTGTCTCAATGGAGGTCAGCAGTATACTTGAAGCGAACACCTGAGATTGTTCTCTGACCTACACACTTATACACCGACTTGTATTCATACACTGACCTGCACAAGCATGAGCGTGCATACCTCACACACACGGAAGGAACTAGATTAAGAAAGGCAACCAACAGGCCGGTGAGCATGTGTAATTAGGGGCTGACATACTCTAGGGAGGAGAGGTGGGGGCACCAGAGGAAGCCAACACTTACAAAAAGGTGGATGATGGCCAGACCCAGGAGTAAATTCTCTCCACATCTCCTCTACTCATTTTAGAAGTCATTTTTCAGCAATACACATTGCACTCAGATATCCCTTTTTTAATTTTGATGATTTATTTATTTTTACTTTATGTGCATTGATATTTCGCAAGAGTGTCAGATCCCCTGGAGGTAGAGTTACAGGCAGTTGTGAGCTGCCATGTGTATGCTGGGAATTGAACCCGGGTCCTCTGGAAGAACTGCCAGTGCTCTTAACCGCTGAGCCATCTCTCCAGCCCTGCACTCAGATATCTTAAGTGTCAATAAAAGTGACTTCATGAAATGAGAATGACGTGCCCCATTCTAGAAAATAAGTCAATGAATTGCTCATTACAGTTCACAGGTATGCTGTCTTCTCCATGAGGCCATGGAGTCTTTTAACATGACACTGCCTGCTCATCCCCAAAGCTATTCATTTGTTTGTTTAATGATTCCTATGTTTATTACATAGCACCAGGGCTTTGAAGAGATCCCTACTCTAGCAGGAAAGGGTCACTGCAGTGTAGTAAATGCCATGAAGAAAGTCTGCTGGAGGAAAGGGGTAAGTGGGGGATACCCTCAGCTCAGGATTGGTGGTGAGGTGAGGCAAGGTACCTAGAGGAGGGAAGACCAATCAATACTTGATGCACCAAACATGTCCACATCTGTGCTTCTAAATGAAGGGATGAGGAATGCCTGGCCATGTGCTCTTAATAGGAACACTGTACTGGACAGATAGGTCACACTCTTGACATTCCTGTGAGGACACTAGAGCAATGCTCTTCTCCCTTGTTTGGAAAATAAAGAAGGAGCCATGGGAGCCCCTACATGACTCAGTCCTTGAACCCCTAGCTGGTGTAAGGGACTTTCAGGATGCAAACCCTAACCCTTGGAGCCCAGATTCCATTTCTACAGCTCTCTATTGCTATGCAGAACTGTGGCCATAAACACAGGTCAGGTTGAATACTGGGCCCTTCCACATTTCTCAGGGATGCTTGGACTAGCTTCATCCCTGGAAAAGGATAGCATGCAGCCTAAGCTATGCTCTGCTCCTGGGCCAGTGCCTAACAGAAGGGCAGGCAGAGAGGAAAAAGCAAAACCCATATCCGTCTACACTGCTTTATTGTCTCTCTCCAAATTTCACTCTGTCTGCCCATGAGTTGCTGTCTGCATGCACCACAGCCGTGCCCCCCACTCCCATCCCTGTGGCGTCTTCATAATAAGAGCCTAAAGAAACTTCTCTTTCTGCTATTCTTATGAATGGCAGAGACTGTGCTTCGCATTGTTTGGGACAGCCATCCAGAAGCATAATTACATGATTAAGCCCTATGTCCTCTCCAGGAAATGGCAGCAGCCATGATTACTCCACCCAGGAGGGGGTGGGGGTAAACAATATGCAATCAGGCTGTGGACAAGGTTTCCCACTGCAGCCCAGGTCTAGGCTGGTCCTCATTAAAGGTGGAAGAGATATGCTACTTATTCCTTCTATGTTCATATTAAGAAAGACAGCAAACTACAATCAGGACTATAATCAGGGCTGGAGCAAAATACTGATTGCCCTTAATGACCTTATTATTCTATCATTGAATGTGTTATAAAAACTGGGCAATGTATTTCTATGTTTTTCTGAGTAGTGTACATATATGATGTATGTGTGGCTGACTGTGGGTTTGAATATGGTGCTCTAGAGTAGAAGTCTCTCAGCTCTCTCTGTGCCTAAAGAAAACACACGGGAAAGCCAGGGAATGGAGAGTGTGAAGTCAGAGAGAATATCCAGGATCCACAATCAAATGGCAGAAGTGTTGGCAAACAGTAGGAGAGAGAGAGAGAGAGAGAGAGAGAGAGAGA
>LOJH01016381.1:0-22047 GCA_001685095.1 Ellobius talpinus
GGGCAGGCGACAGTAAGTCCCCGAAGGTGCAGAGTCCCAGCGGCAAGCGGCGGGCGGGCGCGGGGGTGGGAGACATGTGGGCAGACACAGCGTATGGTATAGAATTGGATATTTATTACTTAAAGAAGGGGGAAAAGGGGAGGGAGGGAGAAGAGGAGAGGGACAGAGGGGGGACCCAAGAGACACAAGCGGCGCCGAGAGAGAACAGAGATCCAAGATGGCCGGGGGAGGCGGGCAGGGTCGCCGGGAGTGGGCGTGGCTTGCCTCTTAAAGAGACAAAAACCATAACAAATACCATACCGGGTTTGTAAGTGACTTACTGCCCCACGATTTGCGTGCGTGCGTGCGTGCGCGTGCGCTGGAATGCAGTGTGAATTGGACTTTCTGCTGAAAACATAGCACACACAGGACTTAAAAACAGCATCACAATTTATTTAACAAATGTCTTTCATACAACATATATTCCCCCATTGACTTATCGAATTCCTCTCACCTCGGATACAGGAATAGCGTTGTTAAGCAACAACATGCCACTTTAGCTCCCGCGTGGGCCGGAGGAGGCTTCCTTTGGTAAGGAAAGACGAACGCAGACGCAGACGGAAAAACAGGTCTCCGTTTCCGCCCTACTATTCTCAATCAACTTTTAAAGCAGCGCGCACAGCAAACCACTTCCGGAAAGGTGGAGCTGCAGTTACCCGGCTGTAACATGGATGCTGCAAGCGAAAGCGAAGAGCCGGTAAGATGCTGTTCTGGGGCTCGGTAAATACCCAAGTAGAGATTGAATAGCGTGCGACCTAGGGAGCCTGGGTTCACTCACCCTGTCCTGCTTTTTCTTTCTCAGGTTTGTGGGGAAGTTGTGTCCGTGGCCCATGCTCTTTCCCTCCCAGCCGAGTCGTATGGCAATGACGTGAGTATGACTCACCCACTCTTCCCGCCCTCCCAGCTATCTCAGAATGTGTGAATGCCTCTGCACTGAATTATAAGTCCCTTTCCTGTTGTCTTCTTCAAACCTCCTCACGTCAACCCTAACTTTTCTCTGATTTAGAAACATCTGGGGGGTGTCTAAACACCCCACATGTCCAGATTACAACCCGCACCAAGTCAAATCAGAATGTCTGGGGGAAGAGGAGCAAATACTTGGTAGTTTTTTGTTTTGTTTTGTTTTGTTTTTCGAGATAGGGTTTCGCTGTAGTTTTAGAGCCTGTCCTGGAACTAGCTCTTGTAGACCAGGCTGGCCTCGAACTCACAACTTGGTAGTTTTTAAAGGGCCTTGAATGATCCCATTGTGTAGCAAAGTTGAACTGGTTTGTGTGTGCTTCATTCGGACCCTTCCTTATACATGCTGTGTGTTGAGAGACAAGAAGAAAAAAGATGGCCGGAATAGTAATACCACCCAAATCAGAATGTAATATGTACTAGATGGGTGGCTCAGGCAAGGGTGGAGGCAGTAGATTTCATCAGGGAAATGTAACTTGAACTGGACCCTCAAAGCGTAAGTGGACGGAAGATACGGATTTGGAAGTAGGAAAATTGTTTTGCCTAAGTTTGAGAGGTGCATATGCAGATAGATTTTTCCGACCTCATGAAGGAGACAACAGGTGGGTTGGAAAAGGAGAGTCCAATGGAACAGGTAGTGAGTGGGTACTTGGTCCGACTTATTTATAATCTGGCTGCATCACTTGTTCTGGGCTTTTACAGAGTGGAAAATGGCTACCTGCTAAACACAAATGATAAGTATAACATGCTACACTCATTAAAGTGAGACATAGTTTCATGTGTATTTTTGTCCTCTAAACAACTCTGATAGGTGGGTATATTAATGTAACTTTAATAATTATTTAAGTCAGTTCTGATTTTCCACACTTTCGCTGGTTGCTGGGAAAAGATGTCCAGTGGTCACTGTTTTTGTTATTCTGTATTGGTCATTATAAGAGCAAAAGGGCTAAATCTTCTAGTTCAGCTTTTATCTGTTGACAGCAACATCATTTTCTGTAGACCTCTTGAGATTTAGCAAAGCGTCTTTAACTTATTATCCCCTACAGAACTGAGAGAGCTTTTTTTGTTTTTTGTTTTGTTTTCTGTTTTGGTGGGGGGGGGTTGTTGTTGTTTTTCAAGACAGGTTTTCTCTGTGGCTTTGGAGCCTGTCCTGGAACTAGCNGTCCTGGAACTAGCTCTTGTACACCAGGCTGGCCTCGAACTCACAGAGATCCGCTTCTGCCTCCCAAGTGCTGGGATTAAAGGCGTGCGCCACCACTGCCCCGCTAGAACTGAGAGATTTCTGAGCTGATGTTCTTCCTCTTTTGCAGCCTGATATTGAGATGGCTTGGGCCATTCGAGCAATGCAGCATGCTGAAGTCTATTACAAAGTGAGTTATTTTCATCATTAAGCAGAAGTCAATGTGTAATTTTAGTGTATGATGGATGCTATGCTAATCATAGTTCTCAGCAACTTAAACTGTTAAGTTTTGAAGATTGTTTTAACTAACAAAGAAATCTTACCTCCAGGGAATAAGGGTAGAAGTGAATTTGATAATGAGAAGTTTTGTTTGTCTACCCCTGTTGTTTGCTACCTGGAGGAAAGATGACTGGACCATACATAGCAAGCACTTAAATGTTTGTTGAATGAATGAACAATCCACAGAACGAGAGCCAGGCAATACTAGGACTAAAGGGTTCATTCAGTTGCCAATTTGGTAAAAGGAAGAAAAAGAAAAAGAGGAGAGAGATTGTTATTATGGCTCTTAAAACCATTTTAATGACTTAATGCAAGACCTGAGCTGTTAATATTGCCTAAGGTAATCTTCTGTCCTGAGAAACATACGGTTTCCTGATGGTGTGGCACTGGAGGGGTTGAAGTGTAATTAGTGACTAGCATCTGAATGTTTGTTTTACTGTCTGGCAGCTGATTTCATCGGTTGACCCACAGTTCCTGAAACTCACCAAAGTAGATGACCAAATCTACTCTGAGTTCCGTGAAAATTTTGAGAAGCTCAGAGTAGATGTATTGGACCCAGAAGAACTCAAATCAGAATCAGCTAAAGAGGCAAGTATCTTATTAAGTGTTATCTAACATCTGGCCAGTGATATTGATTGTATGTTTTTATGTAAGTGCAAAATTTGTTCAAGGGACTTACAATAAGGAGCCTGAATTTTATAATAATGAAGTCAATTATGGAATGAATTATTTTCTGTCTTATGCACTTTTTGTGTTTATGGAAACTATTTTTTTCTTTCCTTGGGCACTTCAAATACCCCATTTACCTATTCCTCTCAGTGAGGAGGAAGGATGAGTTTATTTTAGCAGGTAATTTAGCTGGCAAGATTATATAATGGAATAGTTAATAGGGTACAGGGAAGATAGGGAGATATTTTGATTCTCTGGATTTTTGTTCCGTTAATCTTAGATCCTGGATAGCATACAAGTGGTGTTTCTTGCTTATGTGATCGTCTCTTACTGACACAGAATATGATATTATAATAGGAAAAACATTTTCCTTAAACAGGCTCTTGACTAATGAAGAATTTAAACTTAGCAGGCTGTCACTGATCTTTGAGAACTCGCCCCTACTCAGTGGACATGTATAACCTAAAAGTATATCCCTATCCTCTTTGTCTCATTGGTACTTTGGTGAGGATGAATAACCATTCTGACTTGATCTGCCTGATAAACAGCTCAAAGCAAAACAGAGATCCATTTTAGAAATCACATTTTAATTTTGTAGTAAAAAGATTGAGGTGGTTGGTTTTTTCTGATCAAAATGTTGTGTAGGGGGAAACCAACCTGAAAACGTAACTAACGTAGCACCGAAATGTACAATTTTCACCATAAAGCTCAGTACTAGTCTCTTTCTCCCTGGCTTTTATTCTCACTGGAGAATCAAACTTCTTTCCTGGCTTGAGTACATTAGACTCCTGGGTTCATCAGCTAAGGTGTCTTTTTTTTTTTTTGCCTTTATAGAAGTGGAGGCCATTCTGCTTAAAATTTGAAGGTATTGTGGAAGACTACAACTATGGTACTTTGTTGCGACTCAATTGTTCTCAGGGCTACACTGAAGAAAACACCATCTTTGGTGAGTTTCTTGCTGCTCCCCCCCGCAATTGTTTCACTTATATATTTGAATGGCTTTCATGTAGGTTAAGATTTGTCTGTGAGTTTCTAGCCAGTATACATAATTACCTAAGACCAGGACAATTAATTCTATTTACCTTTCAGCACCCAGGATTCAATTTTTTGCAATTGAAATTGCTCGGAACCGGGAAGGCTATAACAAAGCAGTTTCCGTCAGTGTTCAGGACAAAGAAGGAGAGAAAGGAACTGACAATGAAGAAGAGGAAGCTGAGAAAGGAGCTGATAGTGGAGGAGAAAAAGAGGAAGGAGTCAACAGAGAAAATTAAAAACAAAACAAAAAACTAACCAGGGAGGAGGAAAAGAAAGCCAAGAAACATGTGACTCAGCTGAACCCACAAGTATCAGGTGCTCCCTGCACAGACCCCTTTTGCACAAGGAGGACTCAGAAGGACATCTTTCTAGTAAATAAGAGAAGCTGCTCTGGGCATAATAGCCTAAACACAATTAGCAGAGTCTCTTAAATTGATTCCCTGTTTCTTGACTGTAACTTGTTGAAGTAAGACATTTTGTAAATATATTCCTTTTGGTTTGTATTATTTATGACTGATTTTGGAAAATATTTACATTTGTTTGCTACTTCAAAAAAATCAATTGTATAATCTCATCACCATATCTCATATAAAACTGTCTATTTTTTAAGTTTTCTCACTGTTCTCAGTAATAAAATTCTCTTAATATGTTAGCTTCTACTTGGAATCGGTATTAAAAGTTCATATGTAAAAATTGACTCTTAGCCAGGCCTAGTGGCTCATACCTGTAATTCCAACACCTGGGAGGCCAAGGAAAGAGAATTGCATGATTTTTAAGCCAGCCTGAGTTATAGCGTGAGACTCTGTCTCAAAAAATAAATTGTTTAAAAAAGAATTGGTGTTTGCCTTTGTGGTGACTGTAGCTCTCTGATTTCCTTTGCTGTATTGGAAAGAGCAGCCGCAGCTGTCAGGTTAGAGAGTGCAGCCCAGTTTGTTAGAGAAGAGCAAGAGTCTTCACCTCCTTTTAGAGAATTTTTTCTTTCAGTCTTTTTGTTTGTTTTTCTGAGACAGAGTCTTGCCTTATGGTCCATTCTGGCCTAGTACTTCCTATGTAAGTCAAAGCTAGTTTCATACTCAGAATCCTGCCTTGTTTATCCTCTGATAACTTAGTTGTTATCTGAAATTTAGCCAATAATAGTAAATGCTAGTATAGTATTTATAATCTAATGTAAGTCTGATGAAGTGGCTTCTAGTTTATAACTATGGGCAAGAACATGTATTTGTATTTGACTCGTAACAAACATTTGTTGATTTGATATGGGAGGGAGGTGTTTCCTTCTCAGATGAAGCTGTTTAGAGTGAAGGCTTCAGTTACCTGCACAGGTATATGAAGAAGGTTCCTGGTGCCCCCAGACAGCCTGAGCTTGATTGCTAAAAATAAAAGGAAAACGGGATACTTGTGATACATACAGATGCTACTCTGTCAAGTCGAACCACAGCATTCTTGTATGAAGAAGGATTTATTGCCACACCTTTAATCCCAGCACGCAGGAGGCAAAGGTAGGTCCAAATTCGAGGTCAGCCTGGTCTACAGAGTGAGTTCCAGAACAGCCAGGGCTACATAGTGAGACCCTGTCTTTAAAAAAAAAGGAAAAAGAGAAAGGAAGGAAGGGTTTGTTGCACTATAGAAAGGAAAAAAGACCTTCATCCCTTAGTAAACACAAAAGAAAAATAAAAGTTAAATCTAATTGATATATTGTGCTGTACAAGGAAATGAAAAGAAATTCATGTAGCTAGCAGTAAGTTGTATACAAAGCAAACAGGTTTCTTTCTAAGTTCTCTTAAATTGTTAAGAATATTTTGAACATTTATTAAAATTTTCCTTTTATACAAATGTATAGTTTTTAAAGAATAGGAGAACTTTATGTATTTCTTACTAGCCGGACTGTTAAGAAAAATCTATACTGTAAATTTTCTCTAGTTCTAGTTGGTTACAATTGTATGTTCATATATACTGTCTTAGAAATTGAAGAAGGAAAATTACTCACCATATATAATTGCAGTTGTCACAAAGACTAAGGCAGCATGCACAGGGCCTGCTTGAGTCATGTATATGTTATAGTTTCCAGATTAGTGTTTTTATGGGACTCGTGAGTGTGCAGATAAGTGGATCTCTGCTACTTGTGCCTTCTTTTGGGCTTTTTCCTTCTGTTTGTGCTGCCCAGTTCCAGTGAGTTAGTTTTTGTTTTATCCTATTATATTTTATTTTTATTATTATCTCTTAGAAGCCTGTTTGTTTTCTAATGAGAGACAGAAACGGTGTGGATCCACATGGGAGGGAACAGGAGGGGAAACCATAATCAGAATATATTATGAGAGGAAAAAAAACTATTTTCAATTAAATGAAAAAATGTCTCTTTACTGGCAGACAGGTTGTTTACTGGCAGAACAACTAGCTTAATGACTCTGTACAATTTTTAGGGAATAAGAAATGTGAAAATCAGACTGCCTTGAAGCAAGAGGCCTCCCCCAAGGAGCAGGTGATAAAAAATGGAAATTAAGAATTTTAGTGGCATTTCATTTGTTTTTTAATAAATAAAGCTTGCCTGAAGATCAGAGTAAAACAGCCCCACTGTTCAGTCTTACAGACCAGGCAGTGGTAATACACACCTTTAATCCCAATAGCCACACTAATTGCCATAGAAACCAGGCGGTGCATGCTTTTAATGCCAGTGGTGCACACCTTTAATCCCAGCCCTAGAAATGTTATAAAATAGGTGGAGACAGCTCTCAGTCTTATTCTCATTCTGAGATTCCTGGAAGCAGGATCGCCATTTTGGACTGAGGTCGATATAAGAGCCAGTGGCTGGCTGCTTTGCTTTTCTAACCTTAAAGTTGAACCCCAATTTCTGTTTCTGAGTTTTTATTAATCATGCTACAAAGAATAAATATAGAGAAGGCAGATGGACTGTAAGAGTCCAGGAGATTAAAGCAGTCTCCCAGGTTAGAGGGGAAAGAGTAGGCAAAATAGTCCTGATGCTTTAGATGAATCTTAAGATGATTTCAGTATTCTCCCCTTGTCATGAGTGTTCCTATGTAATTCCCTGCTGTTTAGTATGGACAAAGCCTATGAATATGAACAGATTTCATTCCTAAATTGTGGATGATTTGATTTTAAGTTAATCAAAGGAATCTTGGGTAGGTCCTTCCTAATAAGTGAGTCCTTAAAAGAGACAAGCAAAACCAGAAGGTATGGAAACCAACAGCCATGTTTGAGAGGTCATGTGGAAGCCTGAAGGTGATATTTTTCTCTGGGGATTCCAGTTAGTTCTAAGGAACTTTATTCTGCCTGTTAGTAAGGTGGAAGAGAACTCTGATGCTCAGACAAGATTGGCAGTATGATTTGGGCCCCAGAGCAGATGATCTAGTTAAGCTGTTCTTGGACTCCTAGACAATAAATGGATGTTGTCTCCTGACCAAAAATATGATAATTGCTTACATAATATTGGAAAACCACAGATTTTGGTACTAAAAGGGAGGTGCTATACTTCACCAATACCTAAAAGTTGGAAGTTGTGTTTGAAATCATAATAGAAAAAAAATCCTATACTGTTTTTAACAGACTGTCAATGGGAATATGAACTTTTTACTGCTTTGGGCTTTTTTTTTACTTTTTATTTGTATACGTGGTTTTTGTTTGTTTGCTTGTTTTTTCTTTGAGAAAGGATTTCTCTATATCATCCTGGAACTTGCTTTGTAGGCCAGGCTGGCCTCAAACTCAAAAGGATTCTCCTGCCTCTGCCTCCTAAGTGCTGGGATTAAAGGTGTGAGCCACCAGACCCAGGCCAGGTGTATGGACTTTAAGGGTGCTGCTAGAAAGAGCTCAGAAGGAAATGGGGCAGCATGTTATTGAAAACTGGAGGTAAAGGGTTTCTTTCCTTTTTTTTAAGATTTGTTTATTTATTATGTGTACAGTGTTCTGCCTGCACACCAGAAGAGGGCACCATATCTCATTATAGGTGGTTGTGAGCCACCATGTGGTTGCTGGTTGAACTCAGGACTTCTGGAAGAGCAGTAATTGCTCCTAACCTCTGAGCCATCTCTCCAGCCCAGAGATTCTTAAAATGTGATAGCACTGAAATAAGATCCCAGGAAGTCTGAGATTTGAACTCTGACTTTGAGCCAGGCTGAGCATAGAAATTATGATTTATTCAAAATAGGGCAATATTCTAGTTATCTCAGTATCTTTTTTTGAATATCTTTTAGAGCTAGAAAAAAGTAACTACTTGTAAGAGGACAGATGATAGATTTAAGTCAATGATTGTGTAATACTTTGTCATAGGAAGTACAAAATGACTAAAGGAAACATACTGGGACCTACCCTTAAAGTAGAGGCTTTCACTGTACTACCATTGCTTATTTTGAAACTATAGCTTAAACATGGGGATGTCCTTTACCAGAGGATTAGAACTATAAACTCCATTCAAAATGACCTAGAATCATTTTGAACATAAAGGAAGTCCTGTAGTCAATATGGGAAATATGCTAATGGAGTTTGAAATTAGCATGTTTTAATATATATCACTTAACAATAACAGCTTTTTTTGTTTGTATTTCAAGACAGGGTTTCTCTTTATAATAGTCCTGACTGTCCTGGACTCACCAGGCTGGCCTAGAACTCACAGACATCCGCCTGCCTCTGCCTCCTGAGTGCTGGGATTAAAGGCGTGTGTCACCACCTCCTGCAACAGTAATGGCTTTGTTTGTGTATGCATATGTGCATTTGTGCACATTCACATGTATGCTTATATGTGGAGATCAGAGGTCCATGTCAGGCACCTTCTTCAATTGCTCTGTCTTATTTTTTAAGAGTCTCTCAGTGAACCTGGAGCTTGCTGGCTCTGCTAGATTGGCTAGTCAGCATGCCCTAAAGATTTTCCTGCCTCTGCCTTTTCCTTTTGCCTGGGCTCTGAGGATTGAACTCAGGTCTTCATGTTTATGTGGCAAACACTTGACTAATTGAACCATCTCCCCAACACTTACTTGATAACTTACAATAACTTTAATTGTGAAGAGTTTTCTTTGGCACAATGTTTTATGATGAATATAGTTTACAGTTTCTAGAGCATGGTGGTAATTTAAGCAGACCAATGGTTTATTAATTATGTTGATGACCCCAGGGTGGTAACTAGAAAAGATGCTCAAGAGGCACTTGACTTCACAGGAACAAACCCAGAGCCTGAGTTGTCTGGGGTTGGACAGACCTGGAACTTGAGTGTATGGTGGCAGGCCTGAAGCATTCCTGGCTGGAGCCTGGGCCTGTGGAGGCCAGAGACTACTGGAGTGGCCTTGACATTATATTGGATTTGGGGCCAGCCTAGCCAGTGTAGGTCCTTAAGAGACAGTTTGGAGTCTAGTCTGAATGGTAGCCTAACATCAGTTATAGAGGGTAACTCTTTGAGTGCTGACCTGAGGCTATACCTATAGGTAATAGTGTGGGGTTTTTTTGGTTTTCTTTTTTTTTGTTTGTTTGTTTTTGGTCACTGTACTTAGCCTGTGTTTGATATGGAAATAGAGGCTGTGTTCTCAAGGCAGACCTAGAACCTGAGTTCATGGAGATAAACTGGATACTAAAGGACAATTGGGGCTGGCCTCATCACTGGGTTTGCTGAAATGAGCCTGGTCCCTGAGCCCTCTGGAGGATGGAGCTGTGGGAACTAGTGTGGATCCCTGGGCAAGCAAGAGGCTGCTTGCTATGTGTGCCAACCAGCCTAGAATCTGGGTCTCTGTCAGAATGGTCTGGGCTAGTTTAGAGTCTGGAACTGTAAAGGCGAGCCTGGTATTGGAATGAACCTGAGTTCTGGGAATATGGCGCTAACCTGACACTGGGGTGGGCCTACAGTCTATAGAGTCTGGTTTTTCAGTGATCTAGGCCTGGAGGCTGGACCTGGTCTAGAACTTGGGGTGGGTCTGAATCACAGGTGTGCAGGGTCTTTGGGCCTGCCTGCCTTTGAGCTTCATCGTTGGGGGTCTGATACTGTGTCCTGTAGCCCTCAGGTATTCAGTTTCCTCTGTCTCCTGCTGTGCTGGTTGTGCTGCATGGAGGGTGATGCAGGTGAGGTGAAACCGTGCTTCCTTCTTTAATACGTCTTTCCTCATTGCCCCACGGCAGCCAGGTGCTGCAAGCTGTCAACTGGATTGCTGAGCTCTGGCAAAGGTGTTTTGATGTTTGACTAGTAGTTGGATGTGATGGCTTAGGAGGGCAAGAACATTGGAAAGTCCTAATCAGCCATCTTGCTGTTGTAACTCCTAAAATAAAAGTTTTAAAAGGGGTTCATTAAGGTTGGGCTTTCTATTTTGCTTTACAGATCAACTGTATATGGCAACATAAACTCCACAAGTGGGGATACAATTCTGTTATAAAAGTAATGTTCAGATTATGGGTATTCTATTCAGCAAAGAAGTGTTGCTAGTGACTAAAGGAAAAGTCTAGAAATGAATCTCCTGGGTTTGACTCTCAACCAGTCACCTTATAATCCATCTCCAAAATGCTTTGAACTCATGGTGATCCACCTGCCTCAGGCTTCAAGAGGCTATGATTACAAGTCTGTATCACCATGTCTGGCTCAGAAATTGACTCTTGAGACAAGGTCCTAGTATGTTAGTATGTAGCTCATGCTGGTGTGGAATTCACTGTGTAGCCCAAACTGGCCTTGAACCTAGGATTCTTATATCTGTTTCCCAAGTACTAGGATCACAGGCACATGCTACCACACCTGGTTTATCATGTCATTTTTATGTTACAGAGAACTTGATTCTCCTTACCCTGCTCTGTGGACCAGGCTGTCCTTGAACTCAGAGCTTTCCTGCCTCTGCCTCCAGAGTGCTGGAATTAAAGGTGTGTACTATCATGCCCAGCCTGAATTTGATATTTTTATATAATGGAAATGATTTTACTCATCAGTAACTAGAAAAGATGCTCATATTTATTGAGTCACTACTTACTGTCTCATTCAGAGCCATATAATCCTACAAGGGATATTTTATCATGTTTTTATTTATTTATTTCTCTTTGGTAAGAATATAAATTAGTCCAGCCAGTATGAAAAGCAATGTGGAGGGCCTTCAAAATGTGGAAATCGAAATAACATGATCCTCTGTACTGCTCCCTGGGTATATACCCAAAAGAATCTCAGACAGCATACAGGTGAGATACTTGCATATCCATGTTTATTGCATCACCATTTACAATAGCCAAGATGCGGAAGCAGACTTGATCCCCATCAACACATGACTGAATAAAGCTGAATAAAGCAAATGTAGCATATATACAATGACGTTTTAATGAGATATAAAGAAGAATGTAATTCTGCAGGTGGAACTGGAGATTGCTAAGTGATACTCAGACAAACTTACATGCCTATGTGTAGTATTGAATTTTTTTAAAGATGATTGGGTATAAGAAAAGCCTTGGCAAGAAAAGAAAATAAGAGGATAAATATGAAGAAAATTTGATAACAATGCATGAAATGTCAGAATAAAAATCATTTTTAATAATAGTCATTCATTTGTTTTTAATTTCATTTCAAATCTTTATTTTTACAAGGTTTTTTATTGTTTTTGTACTTGCATTAAAATAGACTCAGGGACAATGAATGGAGCATAATACCTAGTAATAACCTTGTACCTTCATAATCAACTAATTTTTGACAAGTGTTCAAGGTAATACCTACAAGAGTCAATACAATCTTTAGTGAATGGTATTGGGAATTTAGGTGTTCACAGAAAGGGAGGGAGGAAGAAGAAAGAGGGAGAAAAACCATATCTGGCATTTTACTTATGAAAATTAAAACTAGCTCAAAGACTAAATACAAATCTTGAAATCAAAAAACTCTAAAAAGAAAATATAGGGGGAACCTCTTTGACATCATCTAAAGCTTAAGCAACAAATACAAAAATAAGCAAGTGAGACTTAACAAGCCAAGACCTTCATAACAAAAAGAAACAGCAAAATTAAAATGCAGCCTCCACGATGGAAGGAGACATTTGCAAACGATATAATGGATGCCTGTTGCAAAGAGAAGTTTCCTTGATGAGTGAGAAACTTGTGTGTGGGTAGGAACAAATGTTTAGATTGTTGTTAGGGATTATGCTGATTTAGTAAATTTCAGAGCTATTGTGAAAAACAGTATGGAGGTTACTCAAAATCTTATAAATAGAATAACAGGGTTCAGCAATGTCACTTCTGTATTCATACAAAGAAAGTGAAATAAGTGTTTTCCTTTGTTTTTATTCACAATTGTTTGTTGTTTGTTTGAGACAGGATCTCACTGTGTAGCCCTGGCTGGCTTAGAACTACCAGGCTGGTCTCACTCTTAGGAGCTCTGCCTGCTATTGCCTCTGCCTCCTGAATGCTGGGATTAAAGGTAAGCATGTGCCACCACACCTGACCTTATTTATTTATTTTTTTTAAAGATTTTTTTCTTGGTTTTTCGAGACAGGGCTTCTCTGTAGCATGGAGCCTGTCCTAGAACTAGCTCTTGTAGACCAGGGTGGCCTCAAACTCACAGAGATCCTCCTGCCTCTGCCTCCAGAGTGCTGGGGTTAAAGGCCTGCACCACTGCCGCCCAGCTAAGATTTTTTTTTTAATTTGTGTGTATTTAGGCATATGCAGTTGCATACAGTGTCCCTGGAGGCCAGAAGAGGGTGTCAGATCTCCTGAAGTTGAAGTTAAATGTAGTTGTGAGCTACCTGATGCTGAAGCTGGGGACTGAACTCAGTTCTGGTGGAAGATCTGCAAGCACTACTATGTGCTGAGCCATCTCTCCAGCCTGAAATTGTATTTTAAAGAAATAGCTATATTACCACATATATTTCAGCATAGCCGTGATGTGGAACTGACCTAAGTGTCTGCCTATAGACGAATGCATAAAGAAAAAATTATGTATGTAGTTCTACCATGTGCTACAACATAGAAAAAACTGGGTGACACTATGCCAAATGAAATAAACCAAGTAGAGAACAATAATTATTGTACAGTATCATTATATTAGTAATCTAAAAAGAATCAAACAGAAATCAATAAGAAGATAGTAGTTGCCAAAATTTAAGGGTAGGGAAAATGGGAAGATGCTGCTCAAAGGGCACAAATGTTCAGTTATAAGAAGAATTAATTCTAATGCACAGCTTTGTGGCTGCAATTACTAATATAGTATGGCATACTTGAAATTTGCTAACCGTAAAGATCTTAGGTATTCTGTAAAATAATGAAAAGATATGATGAATGTGTTAATTAACTTGATTTTGGTAATCATTTCATAGTATATAGATGTATGAAATCACATTGTATACTTTGTATAGTTGTGTCTCAATAAGTCTAAAAAACATCTAGAAGATAATTTATAAAATATAATAATAAAGTTGGGTGTGAAGGGTGCATGCCTTTAAACCAGTACTCAAGAGGCAGAGGCAAATCCTTGTGAACTTGAGGCCTATGGGCCTATGTAGTGGTCTAAACAGTGAGTTCTAGGACAGACAGGGCTACATAGACTCTCCAAAACAACCAAATAATAATAATAATGGGACTTTCTTTTTAGTTTTTTTTCCGGTTCATCAAGACTTAAAATATATATATTTTAATTATGTTTTCCCTCCCCTACTCTTTTCAGATACACCCCACCTCCCTACCCACCCAACTTTATGTCTTTCTCTCATCATGCCCAAGATCTGAACAGGTTTAAAACTAGATAAAACCCCAACACTGAGAAGAGAAAGTGGATACAAAGTCCCACCCATTACTAAGAAGCTGTTTGCAGTTGATACTTGCTGGGAAAGAGAAAGTGAGTTTTCTCCAGTGGAGTATCCCTGGGTATATCAACCACACTCCAGGGTAGGCCCCATATCAAGGAGTAGTTGTCCAAAACAAAATAGACTCCATGTTTTTCGTGCAATTTTTTCTTTCTTACTGAGTTTTTGTTTGTATGTTTTGATCTTGTTTGTTTTGAGAGAAAATGTCTTGTTTCTTGGGACAAGCCCATCTATATCTATCACTTTTGTATTTCTCTTTGAGTTAATGTTCCCATCTCTTTAGATAACCATCTGTTTTTGTACTGCCTACTTTTTTCACTAATATGTGAATCCCTTTGCATATTAATGGTAATTATTTAAACCTGTGGTCCCATAGTGCCAACATTCTTGAGTTGTTGGAACCTTTTTTTGTTGTTGTTTTTTCTTCACAGCGTTTCACTGTGTAACAGCCCTAGCTATTCCAGAACTCATTCTGTAGATAGACCAGGCTGGCCTTGAACTCCTCCTGGGTGCAGGAATTAAAGGCATGCCCCCCTCCACTGCCTTACAAATTTTTGGTTTTTTTTTTAAGGGAGAAGCATCATGTACTGTGAAAAATGGAGACCTTTCAAGATGTGGCAATGAGGTGGGGGGATAAATATTCTTTAACACCTTATTTAACGCCCCCTTTCTCTATCTCCTTCCCACCATTTCTTTTTGTGTTTTGTCTATATGTATTTTTGTTTTGTTGGATTTTGTTGTTTTAGTAAGAGTCTTGCTGAGTCTTGTTAAGGCTGGCTTGGAACTTGCTATCATTTTGTCTCAGACTTTTTTTTTCTTAACTTATAAGCATGTTTACCTGCAGGCCAGAAGAGGGCGCCAGATCTCATTACAGATGCTTGTGAGTTATGTGAGTTCTGGGAATTGAAATCAGGACCTCTGGAAGAGCAGTAAGTGCTCTTAACCGCTGAGCCATCTCTCCAGCCCCTTGTCTCAGACTTTTGAGTACTAGGATTACAGTCACGCACCCCTGCATCGAGCTTAAATAGCTTTGCTTGAGGGCAGAAATGTTGAGTGTGAGTATTCAAATGTATTTCAAAGTAGTATGGTTCCTGTCCTTGTCTGAAGCTTAAGGAAATTTTCTCCAATCTGTACTGTGAGAATTTAGTGAAGCTCCTTGGGAAAAATCTCAGAAAGATGTGGGTACTCCCTGCTCCTGGGTCCCTCAAGTTGGAAGTTCTTGGACTCCTTTGCAATGAGTTGCCAGAAATTAAAGATGTGCTACAGGTTTATCAGGCATAAAAACAGATTATCAGAAACATGTGTCCACACACACACACACACACACACACACACACATGGTAAACGGCAATGGAATTTGAACAAATCAAACTAAAATATAGGCATTTCTTATTTTCTATTGCCCTAAAAGATGTTTAGGATTTACCTTCTCAAATTCTAGTTCTGGAAAATTGTTGTTCTTGTCCCTTTGAAATTTGTTTCTCCAGATATGTTTTCATTCCCATAAGTTACACATCACTACTTGTTTACAGTTCTCCCATTTTTGGAGGCAAGAATTTTGCACTGTGATTTCAATTCTGTGGCTAAACTAATAAGAGCTGTTGGTTTTGATTTTGTTCAACATTTTACTTAATCTTTTTTTGTGTGTTTTATGTATTTATTTTTTAATCCTCTGACTCTAATTAGTGCCACTTGTATGTGGGTAGCCAGGAGATCATCCACTGGGGTGGGTATGGACAACCTCCAGTGGCCACACTTCTAAAGACTCTTAAGTGACTCTCCCTCCCCCAGCTATCAATCGCCAGTAGCTCCTAAGCTAGTGATGACCCACCCCCATTATTAGACTTTTTTAAATGACTTTATCATGTTGAGGCAGCCAACCACAGCTTCTCTGAGTTCATGAGTACAGAGGCCATGCCATGTCCAAAGGAAAATATTTCAAAGCACCAATCCTTATTCTCCCACTCTTTTAGTTTTTTCTTACCTTCTTTTTTTAATATTTATTTATTATGTATACAATATTTTGTCTGTGTGTATGNTTTGGAAGAGCAGGCAATGCTCTTAACCGCTGAGCCATCTCTCCAGCCCTCTTAGTCTCTTCTTCAATGTTCTTTTAGCCTTGATGGGGTGGGATATTTGCTGTAGATCTTAAAAAGGTACTTATCCTCCTACCTTCCTTTACATGCTGGGCTGAAACCCCAAATATATTCACATAGGAAATTTTGCCCTCATTGAAGTTTGTGTTCCTTTTTGTCTGAAAAACAAACAAACAAAAATCTTGTTTTAGATGACAGGGATCTCTTAAAATTCAAGTGAAAATAAGATATGATTTTCTATTACTTAAAATCAAAGTTCATATTATCTAGTTTTCAGCTACTTTGTACCTTTAATCACTTTCCTGTGTCCTATCACTGGGACTGATGTATAAGTGCCTGTCTTTACCTGCTAGAGCAGTAAGCATGCACAACTCCTGAGTCATGTCTCCTACTGGGTCTTGCACTATTTATGATTGTATTAGATTTCATACTTATTGATAGGTACCTAGAGCATCTATCCTGTTTAAACTATTGTAAAGAATTCTGACAAACTGCTATGAAATTGTTCATTCCAGTCCTTATATGGATGTATATTTTCTTTGGCTAAATAACTCTAAGTAAAATTACTTAACATATGATAAGTTCATATTGAATTTGGAAGGATGTATCTAACAATTTTTCAGAGTAATGTACCATTCCCATTTCACAGCAGTTTGTCAGAATTCAGTTTTCAATATTCTCAATAGCGTCTAGTATTATAGGTTAATTTTACTTTAACCATTCTAATGACTGCATTGTGTTATTCTCATTTATAGATCTGTCTAATTTGAAAGGCAGCACAAAGGTGCTGAAGACATGGCTCAGTGGTTAAGAGCACTTGCTGCTTTTGCAAAGGACCTGGGTTTCATGCCTAGCACCCATGTAACAGCTAAGAGTAGTCGGTAACTCCAGTTTCAGGGAAAATGACACCATCTTCTGGCCTTGAGCATGCATGCACATGATGCACTAACATGTGTGCAGGTCAACCACTGAAAAACACAAAATAAAATTGAATCTTTGAAAATGAAATGGTGGGGCTGGAGAGTTGGACGAGGTTAGAGAGAAGGCTCAGAGGCTAAGAGCACTGACTGCTCTTCAAGAGGTCCTGAGTTCAATTCCCAGCAACCACATGGTAGCTCAAAACCATCTATAATGAGATTTGGTGCCCTCTTCTAGCATGCAGGCAGAACACTGTAAACATAATAAATAAATAAAATCTTTTTTTTAAATGACATGGCTGGTTTTGTGGGGATATTTTATTAAACCTCCAAAAGTGAGACAGTCATAATACATTGTAACGTCCTGATTCTTGAGTCTGGTTAAAATAGTACAATAAGTGAACTAAGTAGATGGCTCAGTTACTAAAGTACTGGAAGCTCAAGCTTGAGGATATGAGTTCAGATCTCTAGCACTCACATGAAAAGCTAGGCTTGGCGGTGAGTGCCTGTAACCCTCATACTGGGGAGATAGAGTCAGGCAGATCCCCAGATCCTGCCAGCCAGCTAACCTACCGAAATAAGTGAGTTCCAGGTTCAGTGAGATTTTTCTCAAAAAAAATAGTAAAGAGTGTTAAGGAAAGACATTTGACTGACTTTTGGCTTCCAGATTTGTGTGTACACACACAAAGGGACAGGTGTTAACCTTCCACCTTAAGACAGTGTATCTTGTTTGTCACTGTATATGTCAGGATATCTGTCACATAAACTGTCAGGGATTCTCCTGTGTCCACCTTCCATCTTTCCCTAGTAATGCTAGAATTACAGACATACTCTACTGGGTCCAGCTTATGTGGGTGTGGCACCCCACACTAAACTTGTAAGAAAACATTTTACCCTTTGAATCATCTTGTATATCTTATTTTTAAAGTTATCTTTTTAAATATTTTGACCAGGTAAGCAAGCTGATGGATATATTGTATTCTTACAGCCGTGCCACATTGTATGCATATATCAAGATACTATGCCATATATTATATGCACATAATAATTGTTATTTAAGTGTCTTGGTTACTTTTCTATTACTGTGAAGAGACATCATGACCAAGGCAACTTATAGATGGAAGTGTTTAATGGGGACTTACAGTTTAGAAGTTGAGTCCATGAACATCAGGGCTAGGAGCATGGCAGCAGGCAGGCAGGCAGGCAGGCATAGGACTGGTAGAATAGCTGAGAGCTTACATGTTAAGACAGCCATGAGGCAGGGAGTGAAAGCTAACGGAATACTGCCTGCTTTTGAAACCTCAAAGCCCTCCTCCAATTACATACTTCCTCCAAAAAGGCCACACCTCTTAATTCTTAATTCTACAACTTGGGAACCAAGCATTCAAATATGTCAGCCTATGGGGGCCACTCTCTTTCAAGCCACCACACAAAGATAATGGCAGTGATTTTTTAAATTGGCTTGATTCTCATGAAAGTCAAAGTTTTGAGTGAAATGTGTACCTGCATATGTGTGAGTATGTGCATGTGTGTTTTAGTGTCTTCTGTTTCGTTACTTAATTACTGGCATTTTCACTGTCCTTTTTTTTTTTGGTTTTTTGAGACAGGGTTTCTCTGTAGCTTTGGAGTCTGTCCTGGAACTAGCTCTTGTAGACCAGGCTGGTCTTGAACTCACGGAGATCCGCCCGCCTCTGCCTCCCGAGTGCCGGGATTAAAGGCTTGCGCCACCACTGCCTGGCCATTTTCACCGTCTTAATGGTATATCATGAACCAAAATTTTTATGGAATGATATTAACGTTTCTGCTAATTTTTCTAAGTTATAAGCACTCATTTTTAAATGCTGTTTTGAGAATTTCATATATGAGTACAATATGTTTTCATCATATCCATCCTTCCAACTCCTCCAATGTTCTCCCACAGATCACTCTCAAATTCATGTCCTATTATTCTGTGTAACATCGGAAGTTCTGAAGAGATGGCTCAGGGGCTAAGAACAATTGTTGATCTTGCAGAGAAACCAACTCCCACATGGTGAATTACAACTCTCTGTAATCTTCAATTCCAGGGATCTGATGCCCTCGTATGATCTCCAAGGGCACCAGCCACATACATGTGGTTCACATACATAAATGCAGGCAAAACACTTGTAACATTTGGCTAACATCTCATTTTTCTCATCCTGTAGCTTTTGGAGACCACCTTTCTATTCTCTTTGAGTTTGATTTTTCTTTTCTTTTTGATTTTTGTTTTATTTTTTCGAGACAGGGTTTCTCTGTAGCTTTTGGAGCCTGTCCTGAACTAGCTCTTGTAGACCAGGCTGGCCTCAAACTTACAGATCTGCCTGCCTCTGCCTCCCGAGTGCTGGGATCAAAGGCGTGTACCACTCCCTCCCGGCTGAGTTTGATTCTTTTAGATTTCAAATATATGGGCGATTGTGTGTTATTTTCCTTTTTATGTTTGGTTTACATCATTTAGCAAAATATTCTTTAGATTAATCAACATTGTTGTAAATGTGGAGTATTCTTTTCTCTCTATGCTAAATAATATTCTATTATATGCAACAGCTCCCCAACAACCTGTCTGTTTTTTCCATTTTTCATAGATATCACTTCTGATGTTCTCTGATGATTTGGTTAATCTCCCTTGATTTCTTTCCTGCACTGATATTTCAAGGATTGCGATCTGCTTTTCATGTATTTGTGAATTTTCTAAAATTCCTTTTTTATTTCTTTCTTTCTATTCTTATACCATTGTGGTCAGAGAAGATAACTGATATAATTTCAGTCTTCTGCAATAGAGTCTGACCTGTTACCAGGGGGAGAACCTTGAACTTAAAAACAAAAATCTCTGTGTGGGGGGTCAGGGAGGTGGTGGAATGCATGCATCATGGTACACATGTGGTCGTAGTATATTATCAGGTGTTGTTCCTCCCCTTTTACCATGTTTGAGACAGGGTCTCCTGTTTGCTAGCTGGCCCATGATCTTCCAAGGATTCTCTTGTCTTTGCCAGCCACCTCTGGTATACACATGCACACCACCGTATCTGGCTTTCTATCTGTTCTGAGGGTGTAAAATCAGGTCCTCCTGCTTGTGTGGTGTTTACCCACTGTACCACTTCAACAGCCCATTAAGCCTGTTAAATAGTCTCCATGATCCTATTAACAGAGTAAATCTTTTGTGTATTCTTTAATAAGAAGTCATTTTTAAATTTTGTTGTATTTTTTATTCTATTCTACCAATGGTATCTCTCTCTCTCTCTCTCTCTCTCTCTCTCTCACACACACACACACACACANNNNTCTCTCTCTCTCTCTCTCTCTCTCTCACACACACACACACACACACACACAGTATGCCTGTATTGCACAGGCTGTCCTCAGCCTCATAATTCTCCTGCCTCAGTCTTTTGAGCCCCAGTAGGTACCTAGCTCATTGTTTTTCTTACAATAGATAATATAGTCTTTTCTTTACATGCCACACTTCTTGATTGTATGCAGCACATTCTTGATTATTATTTTGTTTTATGTTGAATATCTTGATGTCCCTTGTGGTTTGAAAGAGCTGTTCCACAAAAGTCTCTGGCATTTGAATGCTAGGTCCCCAGTTGATTAAAGTATTTGGGAAAGATGAGGCGTGGCCTTGGTGGAGGAAGTGTGTTACTGGGAATGGACTTTGAGATTTCAAAAGCTACATTGTCTTTGCAGTGAGCTCTCTTGGCTTCCTGCTTATGGTTCAAGGTGTGAGCCCTCAGTTCTTAGATTATGGGTCAATGTGTGAGGCCCCAGCTCTTAGCTTATGGTTTAAGGTGTAAACCCTCGGCTCTTAGCTTATGGTTCAAGTTGTGAGCCCTCAGCTCTTAGCTTATGGTTCAAGGGGTGAGCCATTGGCTCTTAGCTTTTGGTTCAAGGGGTGAGCCCTCGGCTCTTAGCTTATGGTTCAAGGGGTGAGCCCTCGGCTCTTAGCTTATGGTTCAAGGCGTGAGCCATCGGCTCTTAGCTTATGGTTCAAGGGGTGAGCCCTCGGCTCTGAGCTTATGGTTCAAGGGGTGAGCCCTTGGCTCTTAGTTTATGGGTCAAGGTGTGAGCCCTCAGCTCCTAGCTTCCAGCTCCAATCCTCATGCCTGCCTGCTGTCATGCTTCTCTGCCATAATGGTGTTATATTCTTATCTTTCTGGAACTGTAAGCCTCACATAAACCCTTCCTTCCATAAATTGCCATGGTCATGGTGTTTTATCACAGAAATAGAAAAGTAAGACACCTATAAGTATTTTTGTATTTCGTTGTAGTTCACATTAAGGCAAGATAAGAATCAATTCATACTTTCTGGTTTGCTCTTACATTTAAGGGGCATATATTTATCAGGCTGTGATTTATGTGTAATTTTGGATTACAGTAGTCGGTAGCCTTCTGAGTGCTTTACACAACTCACAGGTTGTGTAATATTCTCAACTTTGGTTGGGAAACAGGTGGTTTAAGAACTTGTGAGAGCTTGTGTTCCTCCTGATCCTTTTCCATTTCTCCTTAGACTTAGTTTCCTCACATACAATGCACTAATCCTTTTTTTTTCTGGAGAAACAAGAGGATATGGATCTCTGGATCTGTCTAACTGTCTCTTTGATTCTTTTGTTCAGTGTTCAGTCTAGTTGAACCTTTTTTTCTTCTGTCCTGCAGACTGCCTTGCTGTTAAGGAGGAAGGTTGCTAAACTGAGATTTGCCTTTCATTGCCTTAAATCTACAGGGATCTTGAGTCCCATTTTCAGGTAGGAAGCCAATATTGATATTCCTCCTTCATTAGCAAGGTCCTTGATCGCTTGAAACCTAATCATTGACAATGGCTGCTTTTTCACTAATTTTTAGTTGTTTCAGAGAGGAGGGTAAATTCATGGCATCATCTCGGCTGGCAGTTCTCTCATGTTATATGTTCAACACCATGACTTGTATTTCTATTTTTTTTAGATCAAAGAGTGGCTGGACATACAAGATTATCACAGTACTGCTCTCAACATACATGTCAGACATAGAAATTAATACAGTCTCAATTTTCTATACTACTTAACTTGCTCACAATTATTATTATATATAAGAAACCACAGCGGCAAATCCGTATATGTAAGAGAGAAAGGGCCCCT
>LOJH01016382.1:3698-22860 GCA_001685095.1 Ellobius talpinus
CTCTCTCTCTCTCTCTCTCTCTCTCTCTCTCTCCCTCTCCCTCTCCTCTCTCTCTCTCTTTCTTTTTGTCTTCTTTTTTTCTTTGAAAGAGAGTGTGTGCTTGTTTGTTTGTTTTGAAATAAAGCCTCATTATGTAGTTCAAGCTAGCCTGGAACTCCTGGCAATCTTCCTGCTTTTGCCTTTTCAGTGCTAAAACAGCTTTTTTTTTAATTTTTTGAAAAAAGAGATGTAGTATACTTGAATTTGAATTCCATCTCAAAGTATCAGTAGCTTTTTGACTTTGAGTAAGCCATATTTTTTTGAGCTTGTTGTTCTTTCTTTGTAAATTATGCAGTCCCTCCCAGTTCCAAGGCTGTTTGGAGGATGTACTGACAGGTTGATCTCCCAATGGTTCGTGGACTTGAGGACTTGAGTGTGTACATACATAACCGGAGACCTGATTCTAGTCTGGATTTATACAGTTGTTTCCAAGGAACCTTCTGGTAGTACAGTGCTAGGTATTTTAGTTTATTTTCCTTCCCCAAATTTTACTGTCCATTTGTCTCAACTTTGAAAATTCTGTGAGATACAGAAATGGGAAAAGTCACTTAGAAAGTATATGCACTATGCCCTCATAGAGATACTATGGACAGGAAACCTTCTTACATCTGTAAAGTTATTCCCATTTGGCTGGGGTCATGTTTGTTGATGGGATACTTTGGCACAGTTGTATCTGAGAGTCAAAGGTTTTGAAAATAAAGGCATAGTTGGAAGTAAAATAGTTTTAAGAGTGCGCTGAATAAATAAGGGTAAATTAGGGTAGCACTTGAGTTTGCCCTATTGTTGAAGATCTTTGGAGGAAGAAATAACAGCCAAAATTTAAAAATTGTTGAAAAGAATTTCTAAAAGTCTTACCTTCTATTCTTTAGGCCAGAATAAAAATGAAAAAGAATGTTAAAAAAATCAGGCAACGTAGATGTATTTTAGCTGTGTTTTGAGCAGAGAGCACATTAATTGGTGGGAAAATCATACTGCCAGACTACAACCTTCTTAGGTGTGTCCAAAAAAAAAAAAAGAACTGAAGTGTCCAAACACAGTAATTCTTAAAGATTTATATGAGTTATTTTGCAACTTCTTAGCTTCTGTTTACTTTAAAGTACAAGCTAGTTGTGGATATAAAATATTTATGGACAAGACTGGAATAGACAGGTAAGTGAATAGGCAGAGACAGTTGTGAGTCACCACAGGGAAAGAATATGTAAACATTGTAAACAAATGCATGGACGAAGTCAAGCATTAGAAATAGGGACAGTTTTTTCTGTGTATTTCATTATGAGGAAAAAGGCACCTTTTCTCCTTCTAAACAATGACCTGCCAAGATTTTTGTAAGAAATTAAAAACCAAATTTTCCGGGTGATAATTTTAACATTCAGTCATATATGTGCCTGAAATACATGATTAAGATGACTCAGATGGTTGGTTCTATTTTAAATAACTTGTGAGATGGGAGGGACAGACAGTAAATATCCAACAGAGTTTTTTGTATGCACACACACACGTTAGAATGTGGGCGGGGGTGTACAACACACCACATACATGCACGCACACACACACACGTTAGAACGTGGGCAAAGTGTAAATTGATTTCTGAGTCATGTTCCAAAAACATGATGATTGAGGCACAGAATGTCTGTATCCTTTTCCAAACCAAAACAGTCTTTTTTTACGAGACAAAGGACATCTAGAGTACTGTCCCCTCTGGTCATCCTTACCTTTATTCCATACCTTTGTCAAGAAAAGCCTGCTAGTCACTGTCCGGCTCTCTGTATTCTTGGGATTTATCTACATTCTGGAGCATCCTTCAGTAGTCATTAGCCAGGTGACTCATGCGTTTGCCAGATGATAGAAGGATGCCAGGTTCTAGAGCTGTTACGCTGTCAGTTCTTCAAGGAAGGATTCCTTTATGGATTTGGTAGTTTCCAGAAGATGCCTTCTTCTCAGAAGAAACACAGATATTTTATGTGAACCGATAGATGACTTACGTATTGCAGTCTTTAAACAAATTGCAGTTGAAGTCAACACAAATTGATTGGCAACTTACCACTTAGACATAAAATTTGTCCCGTCTTCAGGATTCAGTAGAAAAGTCGGTGTATAAATTAAAAAATGCTAATGTTCATGTAAGCTCAATAATTGGAAAATATGTAAAATGCGGGAGAGGAAAATGGCTTAGGTGACCATTCCTGTGCAGTGCGGTGAATTTTATTAGGCATTTTATAAGCTCTAGAAGAGGAAGATTCTTAAAGGCAGAGGATGTACAGAATTGTCAAGGGCTCTCAGGAGCACTCATTTCATGTAACTGTGGTATTAATCTGGAGGGCTGGTGGTCACTGATAAATAGGAGGCAGTTATGTATTTAGGGCTCAGAGACCTAAAGCCTTTTTTTTCCTAAAGAGTTTTGCCTTTATTGTCTATACTGGAAAACTAAACTTGGGCTTCAAGTGTAGGAGGACCATGGTCTGTGTTTCTAGAAGGGTCACTCGGAGGCATACTGAGTGAATGTAAGGCTGGTTACATAGTAGTACATAGAAGTAGATTCCCAGATAAAGGTTGACAGATGTTGGTGTGATAGGATGTATGGCCAGAGAAAGTAGTGTAAGTATTTTCTCTTTTTCTATGTGACCCTTAAGTGGCATGGAAACTGAAATGGCACATTGCAAGATTCATCAGAGGTAGACCACAGAGGAGTTAAAAATACAAGGTTGCCAGACAAGGGTTCTGTTAAAGAACTTTCAGATGATTCTAGTTTGGGCACGAAAGGAAATGACATCAGGAACTGTGTAAAGGAAAGACAGTGAGGAAGTGGTCAGAGGTCTCCATAACTAAGAACAGGTGTGGGAATGAGAAGTGAGCTAGGAGGACCAGCACTTGGAGTCTGAGAATGGGATTATGGCTTCTGATTTTAGGTGGCAATGTCAAATGGTGCTTTATTAATAAAAGGAAGTAAAGTTACTTAAATTTAGGGAGTTATAAGTTGAAAATAAAGGACACTTTTATACTTTTTGCACTCACCTTATCAGTATCTCTAGCCTAGAATCTACAGTGGGAGAGTTCCCCAAAATGCATACTTCTAAGAAACTATGCACTTGTTTCTAATGAATATATATTGGAGCAAGATTTAAGGAAATCTGGAAAGCTAGCTGTCATTCTCAGGGATCCATACTTAAGAGGTTTGTGGTGCAGTCAGGAGCTAGCATGAAGAAGATGCTGTGTGGTGATGTGAAGTTGGCACAGCCAGTGGCACACATCTCACAACCAGTGGTTGTGTCAGGATGTTTACCACTGACCTGCAGATGGGAGCCGAAAACATTGTGAGAAAAAACAGTGTCTGTTTTGTGTAGGCTGTGAGAGGGAAGTGCAGTGAGAATCCTGCAATACTTCTGAACTCTTTGGCACCATGCAGGCCAATGAAAAAAAAAAGCTGACACAGAGTAAAATAGTGGCTTCACTGTTATCTAAAGCTGAAGCAAAATGAAGCATATTTCTCAGAAACACTGTTTAGCTAGTTACTTAGAAAATTCTTTAGCTTTGAAGCCAATTCTTTGTTCTCTTAAGCATTTGACGGGGAAAGCTGGCTTCTATTTAGAGGACAAAGGTGCTACATTTACCTTTAGCTAACAGATTCTTAGATAGGTTATCTAGATAGTTGCCAACCGTGAGAGGCTTACAGAACAGAAAGACAGGATCCAAGTCTTTTCTCTTAGCTTTACCTACTGTGCAGCTGTTCATTTATTCAGTGATCAATTGCATGGTTTTAAGGAAGCTTTTCATGGAATGATGTGCCCTACAAGTGGGCATTAGAAACACGGGAAGAAATACTATATGAGAAGAACTGGTGGTGTTTGTGGATTCTCTGTACAGGAGGTAGCTTTAGAGAAAGTGAGCATAAAGGCTGTAAAATTGGGTGTGTTTGTGCATATAAAGCAGACCTCTTTAGTTAATGTGCAGGAAGGTATTGATGCTAACTCAATCTGTATTGTGGATGGTCAGTTGACATTTTGTTGCCATTTTGACTTGTTCATACAGAACTTGCCTATTTTACTTAAAATATTTATTTTAATAGAATGTAAAAATTATGACATACTTTACTTTTTAACCATTTTAGAAAGTACAACTCTATAGATAATTTTATTTACATATTGTAGAGCCATCCTTACTATATATTTTTAGAAAGATTCCATATTCCAGACAGAAAATAATGACCTTTTGAGGCAGCAGCTCCCTATTATCTCTTCCTTCTGGTCTTTGATAACCCTTCAGTTGGTTTCTGTGAAGTACCCTATTCATTTATGACTATAGATAGTATTTCTCTCTTTGTATCTAGTTTGTTTTCAAGGTGCAGCCATATTGGATAAACTTCATTCTTCTTTTGCATCTAATAGTGCACTGTTAAATGCTATGTTTCCTTTATCCATTCATCTGCAGAGACACTTTGTGTCCACTTTTTCACTTATAATTCTATGATGAACTTTAGTATATGAATCTCTGTGATTCCTAGTTTTCTTTTAGTATGGATCTGCCTGTGGCATTGCTAGGGTGTTATAATTATCAAACATCCACAGGGGTGACATCATCAAAGGTGTACTTTTTCTGCATGCTCACCTACATGTATTTATTTCCGCTTTCCCTGTAGACACATGGGACATGGCTGTGGGTCTGACTTACATTCAACTAACAACTGCCAGTACTAAGCACCTTCCCATGTGCTCACTGGTCCTTTTCTCCCCCAAAAAAGTGATTTCTCATAACTGGTGCTTATTTATTTTTGTTTGTTGTTGAGCTGTAAGCGTTTTTTAAGTAGTCTGAAAATTAAGTTTCAATTTTCAAAATGGTCTTTTATAAGTTATCCATTTTGTTTTTCTGATAAGGTCTAATTTCTATTTTCCTTCTGTTCCCTGTGCTGTTGGTGTTGTGTGTTCCAATGCTTGAAGAGTTTCCCTTCTATTGACTTCTAAGATTTTGAGGATTTACTTGTGATATTTTGGTCATTGACCCAAAATTTTTGTGTGTTATTTTTATGTGTTGTGTGAAGTGTGACTTGGTGGTGTAAATTGTTAGTCCCAACATTTTTTGAGGAAATACTCTTTCCCCATTGAATGGGTTTGATATACTTTTTCAAAGATCATGTGGCTATATGTTTATTAGTGAAAAGATTTATTTACATATTTAATGTTTTTATATGTGTCTGTGTGGCTGTGTAAGTTTATGTGTATCACATACATGTAACAGCCAGTGGAGGCCAGAAGAGGATATCAGATTTCCTGAAACTGACATTATAGGTGGTTGTGTGTGATCTGCTATGTGGGTACTGAGATCTCAAATCTGGGTCCTCTGCATGGGCAGTAAACTGCTGAGCCATCTCTCCAAGCCCATTTCTGGACTCTTAATTTTATTGATATAATTCTCTGTGTATAATGCCATAGCATCTTAGTGTCCAGATTTGTAGTAAGTTGTGACATTTGGAGGTGGCAGTTGTTGAACTTCTTTCTTATTTTCAAGATTCTTTTAGCTAATTTCGTGTGAATTTAATGACTAGCTTTTCTGTTTATGCAAAAAGGCTGTTAAGATTTTAATAGGAACTTTATTGAATCTGTAGATCCCTAATGAAAATTATTTGTCTTCTCACATTCTCCACTTTATGAACACTGGTTCCCTTTTTACTTATTCAACCCTATTTTATTTACTTCAGTACTATTCTATCATTTTCAAACAAGTCTTAAGTCAATCTAAAAATAATTTACTGCTTTAGCAGTTGTTATAAGTGGATATTTTTCTTTGATTTTCATTTTGTTGGCTGCTATTATATAGCAACACACTACTGGAGTTTTGGTGTGTGTGTGTGTGTGTGTGTGTGTGTGTGTAACTTACAGCTTAACACCTACAGTTTTGCTGGGCTTGGTTATTTACCTTCTTAGGATTCCATATAGAGAAAATACTGAAGTTTCACTCATGAGTGAAGAATGTACATTTTAAAACCTTATTCTCTGTTAATTTGTATGCCTGTACTCTTTCTTCAGTCTAATTTTTTTGCTAGAGCTTCCATTACGTTAACAGGAGTGGTAAAAGACCACTATATTTTGTTAAAGGATCATATTTAATTGACTAATTCTACTGATCTTAATTTGTAGAGTGATTTTTTTGTTGTTGTTTTTCTTTTTTGTTTTTTTTTTTTTTGAGGCAGGGTTTCTCTTTAGCTTTGGAGCATGTCCTGAAACTAGCTCTTGTAGACCAGGTTGGCTTTGAACTCATAGAGATCCACCTGCCTCTGTCTCCCAAGTGCTGGGATTAAAGGCATGTGCCATCACCACCCGGCTGTAGAGTGATTGTTATTGATACAGTCTTTCTTTTGCAGTACAGAGAATGAACCAGCAGTGGAAGAGAAAACTCTACGTTAGCTGACAACTGGTAAAGAAGATGTTTTGTTTTTGTGACGGGTGCCTGTGGGATCTGTGATAGAAATGTAAGTAGAGCATCTAGAGTGCCATGGCTTTCCTAAAGCTCATGGAGCCAGGAGGGTAATGCAGAGACCCATACTTGTGTTTGGTTTTACTTAAGCAAAATGAAATTTTTTATTGACTCACCAGTGCTTTATAGAGTTAGCAGTCCTGCTCCCACTAAGTGATTACAGTCATAGTTTCTGAGAGTTTTCACATAGGAAACTATGATGAGTGAAGGCTGAAGAGCTAGAGCCTGTGTTTCCCACCTTTACTTTGCATAGTGATTTACTTGAGAAAGATCTCTGGATTTTAGAACTAGTTACTAAAAGTTTGTTTCATGACATTTAAGGACTTTTTATACTATACAAATTAGTACATCTTATTTTATTCATATCAATTCACTCTAATTTATATTTTCATTAGTTGTGTTTTCCTGTCATTTTGGATTTGTGTAATATGTCATCATGTGTTTGATAATCTTGAATCTACTTATATTAAATTTCATTATATTTTGATAAAACATTTCATACAATCAACATCATAGTTCTAGATCATAGAAAATGAAAACCTTGTGGACTTTTAGTCTTGATAATTACAATGTTCAAATTCCTGGACCAGAAGGACTCTTGTAGATACTATTTCACATTTTTCAAGTTTTGACACAGAAGTTAGTTTGTTATCTCCTTTTTCAGTATGATAACACCAGCTAATTCCCATCTTTAGGCAAGTTTAAGAAGTGTTAACGTTAAAAAAATGTATAATTAATATTTTAATGGTTTAAGTACAAAGTCTGTATCAATGATCTTAACATTCTATGCTTAGGAACTTCTATTGGATTATGTAAACAGTAGGAAACTATTAAAGGTTGAGAGATGATTAATACAAATGATTGGGAGGAGGAAGAGCTAGGCAGAGAGAAGACTGAAGCCTATTGAAAGGTTAGTATTTTGTGCTATCCTTTATCCAGAGGTCTGGAATTAAGTTCACAGGATTTGGAGTGAAGAGGCATAATCTACAGGAGTTGTGGCCAGGGGTTAGGTGAGCAAGAGTGGTGATTTATCCAAGGTGGACAGAAAAGCTAAAGATACAGGATTTAGAGGCAGATACGTTTGTTCTCAGTTGTGTTTATTTCACGTCTAGGGTGTTGATGTGGAATTTTGGAATACAGAATCAGAAATACAGGCTTGAGATGGAGTGTTTCCAGACAGAAGGTGTGAGGAGTAATATAGATCCATTCATGTGAGATACTCAGAATACCAACTAAGCATATAATGTGTGCAACAGGGAGTACCTGTGGGGTCTTGAGGGAATACTGGTATTGAAGGGGTACTAGAGAAAAGGGAAACAAACAAAAGAGATGAATTGACAATGCTAAAAATCCAAATGGAAAACATAAGGATTGTGAAAAAGAATAGGTGAAAGGAGGTCATTAAATTAAGTTTGAGATGCTAGTCAGAGTTCTAGGGAGATAGAGCATGGTCTCAATTACAAAAATTAAGGGATTAGTTTTGCATACAGCTGGCAGAACCACATCCTGAACCAGGAGAAAGACAGTAAGGCAGAGTACAAGTACAGCTGTGTTTTGCTGATGATTCTTTGGCTTGTATAAGTGATCAGTGATAACAGGAGTCAGTGTTTCATAACTGAGAGGGTTGAAGAAGTTTTATAACCCTCTTTGGAGCAATAGGAAATAAAGATGTCTTGGCTGAGTTACTGGGAGCAAGCTTGGTGGTCTCTGGCAGTCAGAGCAGCAGGCCAGTATGTGGAGCTGCAGTTTCTGCTTTAACTTGCTTTGGTAGACATCTCCCCTCCTGCCTTTTGTGGAGATGTTTCCAGTTTCCTTTTTTCCTTTGATCATTCTTTAAATCTCTTGCAGGCTGCTTATACTGTGTAAATGTTGGGTAGCCCAAGGTTTGTGCCTGGTTTTCCTGCTCTTCTACAAATTCGCTCATCCACCCATTTTCATGGCTTTAAGAACTATGTATTATGTTGATGACTTATAACTGGATGATTATATATATGGACAAGTTTATAGAGATCTTTAGCCTTTGAAATAAGATTTCATCACATATTTAATAAGATTAAGGTTGTGACCTAAAATCTATTTAAAAGCCATTACCATTGAGAGTGAATGTCTGAATTCATGTGTCCCCTCCCTACAGGTGACTGTTTCCTCCTTTGTGCTCCCTGGCATCTGCTGTGCTCAGCTCATAAAGTGTGTGTTGTACAAATGTAAGGACTATACTTGAGATCCCTGGCACCCACATAAATGCAAGGTGGGCAAGACAGTTTGCAGTTTCAGCACTACGAGGGCAGAGACAGCATCCCCAGAGCAAGCTGGCTAGCCAGACAGCCATAGTGGTGAGCTGCGGTTTTATTGAGAGACACTGCCTCATCAGAAAAGGTAGAGAGCAATTGAGAAAGACTTCAGAAGTCAACCGTGGGTATCCATGTACACAGGACTACATGTATGAGCCCACCTGTGCCCACATGGGGGGAAAAGGAATTTCATTAGAATTAATTTCTTTGACTTAAATTCTAAGGCATAAAGGACTTTGAGACCCTAATAAAAGGTGTACAGTCAGTTCATTTGGGTTGGGCAAGGAGAAAGATGATGCTGATGACAGAGGGCTTAACAGGCATGTGCTTATACTTGTAAATTCTGTTGTTTCAGGTTAGATCTCTGAAAGCATGACAAAATTGTTTGATGCTCTTATAGTGAGAAACATGTTAAGTTGTATTTGCTTGATTTATTTTGAATGAGTTATAAGTTATACTTTTCTGATTTCTATAATATAAAGTTTCTGGTAGAGGGATTTAATTTGTAATGTTGAAAAATAATGTATACATTAAGCATTCTATGATTATTTTCCATAGATATTCTGTTGTGCCCTTTCCTGTAAGTGCAATCTAATTTACAAATTAGTATCACTTTGAACATATGTCTTGGAAAACTAGAGTTATAGGAAAAGTCAGAATAAGGTATAAGATTGAATGGGCTCTGATAAAAGCCAAAGGATATTCTTTCTCAGTCTTTAAAATGCAAACACTTACCAGCTATCCAATTTCTAGCCACTGGACCTAGTTTAGAGTGTTCTTAGACAAACAGCCAAAGTCCTCACGAGTAGTTGAGTTTGAAGTGGTCTGTGTATAGCATGGCCGAATTAACTGATAGGGAGGCTGTCATTCATTTAAATAGCAGTTGATCCAAAATTTCTAATCTCTGGGACTTGTTACTTCTACTCTCTAGTGTTTTTTTCCCTTCTTTAGTCAGCTCTGTTTTCTTCCTTTTTATCTGTGGTTTCCTGTCTGGAAATTCATGGAATAACAGTTAAATCATGTTTATTTAGCATAGTAAAATAAGGCTTTAATGATTTATTTACTGGCTGACCTTTCAGCTCCACTCCTATTACCCATTGCTTATTTGATTCAGGACCTTCTGTATGTCCCTGCCTAAAATCTCCACCATCCAGCCCCCCATCTGCCTATCTCAACTTCATGACTTATGCCCATTCATCTCTGCTCATTGCTTTTAGTATCTTAATACATTTTCACTACTTGATATTGTGATTTTTTTCTACTTGCATATTCATTTTCTTTTTTAACAGAGTACACATGAATCCTATTTATCATTAGATTATGAAACTGTTAATGGATAGGTAGATGTTTAGTAGATGTTATGTTAATAAGGCAAAAGTTCCAAGTGTCCAGACTGGAGAGAGGGCTCAGCAGTTAAGGGTGCTTACTGCCCCTGCAGACGGACAAGAGTCCATTCCCAGGAGTCATATCTCACAGTTCGCAGGCATCTGTGTCTCCTGTTCCAAGTGATAAGAAACCCTCTTCTGTCCTTTACAGGCACCCATAAACATATATATGCACAAACATCTACATAAATATAGTTTTTCAAAATTCCGAAGTTTTTTTT
The DNA here is from genome assembly GCA_001685095.1 of Ellobius talpinus. Classification (NCBI taxonomy): domain Eukaryota; kingdom Metazoa; phylum Chordata; class Mammalia; order Rodentia; family Cricetidae; genus Ellobius; species Ellobius talpinus. The sequence goes on from LOJH01016382.1 coordinate 14,100, forward strand.
ATGTGTGTTAAGTTCACTACATCCAAGTTGGCAAATCTTTTCTTTTCCTCTTTCTCGTCACAGCACATTTTATATCATGATTATGTGGAACTTTCATAGAACTTCAGAAACTATGTTTTGTGCTTTTTTGGTTTTATTCCCTTTTTTTGATTTTTATCTGAACTTTGTAATTTTCAGGTAATGAAATTTAAGCTACCCGTTTATCTGGATGACTAAAACATGTATTAATAAAGGAAACTGAAACTTGATTATCAGATTTCTTGTTTAATATTGGCTTCACTGCGTCTTATTCATGTTCCACTTTCTCTGTGGGTGCTTTCAGTGTTCCATTATTTGGCTCTTTGTTGTGCTTTCTCAGCACTGAATATAAGTACCCTGACAGAACTTTTCGGTACTGACAGGGCGTTTGCGTGTATCTTGTATTGAAAAAGTTTTGAACTAGATACTTGAGCTTAATTAAAAAATGAAACTTAAATGTGTTTTATACTATGATACATTCATAGCTTTGCTTTTTAAAATGTGTTTTGTTTTCGCAAATATCTGCAAGGTCCTGTGTGGGACTGTATCAATCACACTGGAGGTAGTACACAGGATGGCTAGGTCCTAGTTAGAGGGGATTTTGATAAATGCAGATAGTGTGAGAAGTGGCAGCCAGACTATTTAAGGCACCCTTAGAGATTTGGAATTATACTAAAATTAACCTTTTAAGGACGAGTGTGACAGAATTAAAAGGCATATACAGTGATTTAATAATCAATGTTTGGTGACTTAGAAAAGGTAGGATGGGTAGTGGTACACAGATTTGGTAGATCAGAGATATTAATGATTTATGGATATTTTGGATACAGTAAGGCAAAAAAGGACAGGTTAGGAGCTACATTTCTGACTTGTATAAACATCTAGGACCATAACCTAATTTTTCTTTAAAAACAAAGGCTGCAGATTGCTGTTGTCTAGAGTTAGAGTTTGAATGACACAGCTGGTTCTCTGCTTCATCTTGACTCTGAGGTCATTTGGAGTAGACTTCATGTTTTTAAATGTTTGCATTTAGTTCTGTCTCACAAATTTTTGTGGCTGGATAGAAATAGTATTTAAAATATACTATGTGTGCGTTGCTTTATTTTTGCTTCCTTGCTTAATAACTACACTTTCCATTGATTCTTACAAGTAAAAACTGAGAGGTACAACTACAGATGAAGAAGGGTTGTTCCATAAATTAAGAGTTTTCCCTGCTTTCTTTCACTTTCTCTTCCACCCTGTTTGAGATAAGGCATTATGAAGCCTGGGCTGGCTTTGAATTTGTTGGTCCCTTCAAATTCATATCTTCCTTGTATAGCATATGGTTTGCATGGAATAGGTACTTACTGGGTATTTTCTGAACTAGTGAATTAAAGTATTAGAGAAATTTAAACCTGATTTCACTTTTTTTCTTCTCATTTCCCTAGGATGGCTGGCTGTGGTGAAATTGATCACTCAATAAATATGCTTCCTACAAATAAGAAGGCGAGCGAGTCCTGTTCTAATGCTGCACCTTCTCTAACAGTTCCCGAGTGTGCCATTTGTCTGCAAACGTGTGTTCATCCAGTCAGTCTGCCCTGTAAGCATGTTTTCTGTTATCTATGTGTAAAGGGCGCTTCATGGCTTGGGAAGCGATGTGCTCTTTGTCGACAAGAGATTCCTGAGGATTTTCTTGACAAGCCAACTTTATTGTCACCAGAAGAACTTAAAGCTGCAAGTAGAGGAAATGGTGAATATGCTTGGTATTATGAAGGAAGAAACGGGTGGTGGCAGTATGATGAGCGCACTAGCCGGGAGCTGGAAGATGCGTTTTCCAAAGGGAAAAAGAACACGGAAATGTTAATTGCTGGGTTTCTGTATGTGGCCGATCTTGAAAACATGGTTCAGTATAGGAGAAATGAACATGGACGTCGCAGGAAGATTAAGCGAGATATAATAGATATACCAAAGAAGGGAGTAGCTGGACTTAGGCTGGACTGTGACTCTAATACTCTAAGTCTAGCAAGAGAGAGCTCTGCCGATGGTGCGGACAGTGTATCAGCACAGACTGGAGCTTCTGCTCAGCTTCCAGTGCCGTCTTCCTCCAGGCCCCTAACTTCAGTTGATGTTCAGCTAACCAGCCCTGTAACACCTTCCCCGGATGCAGGCACTTCTCTGGAAGACTCTTTTGCTCATTTACAACTCAGTGGAGACAGCATAGCTGAAAGGAGTCATAGAGGTGAAGGAGAAGAAGACCGTGAATCACCATCTTCTGGCAGAGTACCAGACACTTCTGTTGAAGAAACTGAATCTGACGCCAGTAGTGACAGTGAGGATGCCCCTGTGGTGGCTGCACAGCACTCCTTGACCCAGCAGAGACTTTTGATCTCAAATGTAAACCAGACAGTAGCTGACCGATCAGGGACTGACCGATCAGTAGCAGGGGGTGGAACCATGAGTGTCAATGTCAGATCAAGAAGACCAGATGGACAGTGCACAGTGACAGAGGTTTAAACAAACGTCTTCAGTGCCACACTCAAAGGTGAAATGGATACCTGTAAATTTCTGCCCACATAACATTATACTCATCCTTAATAGTGCATTGTGGGAGTTGGGGTGGGAAGGGATATGGGAAGGACATACCTGAAATTAAAATGTCTAACATGTCTCTGTTGAAATTTATTTAATGTGAGGAATTGGGGTGTTAACATTTGAGAGCTGTTCAGTAATAACAAAGTTTTCTTGACATCTGCTTACTTTATAGTGTATTTTTTTAAGTCTTTAGTTCTTTTGGCCAGTGTGTACCTGTGCATTCATGGTCCTAATCTGACTCTTGCACTACCTTAATTTTTCTGCATGAATTGGTATAAAATCATTACTAAAATTTGGCACCTGTGAGATATTTGATATCATTGAGCAGGAAGTTTAATGTGGAAAATAGATGTGAATTCGGGATTTAAAAATAGATGACTAACAGCTACTTTTAGTTGGTCTTACTGAGATAGGAAAGTAAGCAGCAGCTAATAGGTTGTCTCAGAACCTATAACACACTTTGTGGCGTTCCTTTCCATAGGGTTTGCTGTCTTGTCCTTGTACCTTGAGGTTTCTCTTAGTCTGCATTTTCCTTTTTGATTAAAAAATCTTTATAATTTAATAAATACTAGAATTTATCAAAAATAATGTTTCTTTTTTGAGTCTGGAAAAGAGATGGGGGTACTTTGGTATTAGTGGCTAAAGAGCTTTTTAAAGGTGGGGTTTGAATTGATTGTATGCTGCTCAAATTGTCCCTACTCAGAAGTCTGATGTCTTCCTAAGAGAATGTGTACAGAGAAGGTATCTATGGTATTGTGCTTGGAATAAACAGATGTGGAAAAAGACCCAAAGGCTGTGAGATTTAAATTTCTCAAGCAGCTAATACCATTAATTTTACATTTCTTTTATCAGTCTCTATCAGTGGTATTACTGTCTGGGTTACACAGAAAACCTACAAGCATGAAGTTATAGATCAAATAAGCTCACTTTCTATTGCTTGGCAAGGTAGAAAGTATTGGTGAATACAAAAGTGGGAAGAATTTGTCTCTGGAAAAATCATGTCTCTTTTCTTTAAAACGTGAGACCCTGTGGGTACATACTTCTAAATTCCCTTTATTAGGACTATCAAGTTAGCTGAGTGCTAAAACAACAAAAAATAGTCACTACTTTGAGTGTTTTTTACCGCTTGTTGAAACAGATTGGAAAAACAATTCTTAGGGAAACATTTTAAAGTAGTGAATTCTGGGATGACGTAATGCTTCGGTTACATGTTTTTATTAAATTTAGTATTAAAAGACAGCCAAACAAAAATTAAATATTATTCAAGAAATAAATCTGGCAAAAATGAAAGTTAGCGTGTAATGATGCTTCACAGATCTTTAATAGTTTCAGTTATAAATAAACTTCATCGACATTGTTTTACCATTGGCTGAAGAAGTCCATAGAACAACGCAAAGCTACTTTGTACAGCCAGTGAGTGCTTGCTCTGTGTACTGGCTTTCACTGTTCATTGGGTCATTTGAAATATGGTTAAAAAAGACCAACTAAAGCTCCAAACTCAGCAAAAAATGTACTTTTTTTCAATGAAGGGCCATTTCCCACCAGTCTACAGAGCAGAACAAATGACTACTATTACTTACACACCTCTATTCCTCCCTGATGTTTGCTTCATAGGAAAACTTTACTGAGGTCTTTTTATTTTGTTTTTGTAAATTAAATCAACTTTAAGAATGAACAAAATGACCAGACACAATAGTATATACTAGCATTTGGGAGGTGAGGAATTAGAAATTCAAGGCCACCCTGGCTACATAACAGGTATAACACCATGCCTTAATATTTTAATGAATAAGTATGTCACCAAGGATAAGCCCAAGGTTAGGCTTTCTGTTTGAAAACTGATCCTTGGTTCTTGGATAAGAATTACTATAGGAATGTACAAATTGGTAAAAACTTATTTAAATGAATGTTTAAAAAAGAAAAACCAACAAATTGAGATATAGAAAACACCACCCAAACCAAATAAATGTATTAGCAGTCAGCGTCAAAAGAGTTCTGCTCATTTTAAACGTCACTTCACTTCCACCCATGTTCTCACTGCAGCTTCAACTTGTAGTACCCCCACATCTTAGAAACTATTTAGTATGTTTCCCTCTCTTAGCAATAGCGTCTAAGTTTGCAGGGCCACCCCACAGTGTCCCTAAAACATCTCTTTCATTCTGTAGCGCTTCCTCTAAGTACAGCTCTCTGCCTGAACAGACAGACTTTTTTAACCCTCTAATGACTTCTGGAGGCCCACTGACAAACTGCTCTAGCCACTCTTGGGCCTCTTCGAGAGCCTTAGCTTCATCAGAAGACTGTAAGACCTCATCAGCCAAGCCTAGATTTACAGCTTTCTGGGAGTCCAGTTTGAGGGTCCCACTTAACACTTTGAGAGCTTGTCTGCTACCAATGATTTCAACCAGCCGGCTGGCACCACCCCAGCTTGGAACTATACCCATCTCCTTGTGGACAAATCTGATCACACTCTCCGCAGTCATTAACCTGTAAAGACAAAGAGGGAAAACTGTAACTACATGTATATACTGTAACCACAAAGTAGTAAGTGCTCCTGGGCTAAGAGAAAATTGGCCTTTTTAGACAGATATCAGAACACTGTTGGAAAATGTTCCCAACTAGAATTTAATTCACCATGTACTATTCGGCAAACATTTGCTGTTGAAAACAACATTTTGTTTCAGCTTTTCCAAACTTTGAAGATAAGAACTCAGCCTTCACAGTTAAGGAACTTTATGTTAACAAATTCTTAGAATAACTGAGATAGACACTCATTTTATGGTTGAATAAGCATGCAATGGAAGCACCAGGTCTTGGCCCCAGATAGTTGGTGTCTTGGCACAAATCAAAGACTGAAGCAGGAGCAGGAATAGCAGTAAGGAAGATGGCAGTGGCTTGGGTTGCACTGACAGCAGTAAGCTCCTGTAGGAGGAGTTATATCCCCCCCTAGTGTTTTTATGATCAGGGTAATTCATAAAGAGAATAATAAATGGAAGTTAATGTAATAATTGGTGCCTGTGGGAAAAGCTTCGCATCTGCTAGTACTTACACACCTTCACCGGACTATAAAGTTCTACCGTGTTTGGGAAGTGTTTGTGCACTGTTTTTGTTGCATGCAACAGAAGATTTATTATGTTAAAAGCTAATCTGACCTATGAAATTACAATTTAATTTTTTTCTTAGACATAATATTCTTCAAAATATTCACTATAAGAAAAGCTGAAGTGACTTCCCTTTCCAACACAATGAAAATTCAACTGTGGATGCCTTAGTTCTCTTGGTATCAAGGCTCTCGGATTGCAGCCTGACCTTCAATCATGAAACACTGCAGTGGAGGATTCCTGCAAAAGCCTACTAACCCACTGGAAAACATTCTCAGAGAGAAGAATATGCCACAATGATGAACAGTTACTTCAATAGTCAAATAATACAGAAATTCCATAGTTTAAAAAAAATTAAAATTTAAAAAAATTCCATAGTTTAAAAAGCAAAAATAAAGCTTTTAAATGAGTGTGAGGCACAGCAAGTTATTATGTCAAAAGAGACATAATCTAACCCCCAATTGGAATGTGCCAAAAATTTGGGAAGGAATTAAACTCATAAAATATATAATAGTTATGAAAATAGAAATGATTGTTACTCTTTAGCCCAGTCTCAGACTGACTTAATAAGCCAGTTTTTAAACTAAATTCTGGAATTGGCATGTGTTGGTTTAGCTATTAGCACAGCTGAGAAAGTGATGATGTGAGGAATAAATTCATTTAGAACTGAATAAAAATTAGTGAGACAGTGGTTATCAGTGTAATATAGATGATGTTATATGAGTTATTTCAGTAGCCATCCATGTGTTGTTATAACCTAGGCAACCATCCAAAATAATATATTTTGTCTTCTCTTTATTTGCAAGGTCAATTATATATGTTTAAAAAGTTTTATGACATTCATTTTTCATATACATGTGTGGGCACATATTCCATGGGTTATGTATGGAGGTCAGCTGGTTCTCTCTTTTACCAATGAGTCGTGAGGATGGTAAGGGTGGTTACCTGATTCGGTGGCAAGTGCCTTTACCCACCCAGCTATCTTACTTTTCCAAGTATGCCTTCCTGAATCCTATTTTACAGCTAACAAATCCTCAAATAATCTTTGTAAAAGTATGCATTATAATCTGACATATATTCTTTATAAATGACACAGCTAGTACTATGCTTGTGTTGACATATCTTTTAGTATATATTATACGTAATTTTAAAACTCCACTGGGAAAACAAAGTATCTCAACAATGAGACATACATAGCTCTCAGCAGGAAACCTTTCACAAGATCCTTCATTAGCCTCACAGAATTAAATTATAAAATTCCAAATGTTGGAAAATATAATTCAAGAGGAAATGATCTACTCAATAAGGTAATATCTCAAAATGGGAACTGCTTCATCATCTCCCAGGATTATACAGTAATACTAGAGTTCATGAGTGACATGGTATCACCTGGGATGCTTATTGCTAGGGAGAATCTGTGAACCCAGACTTAGCCCTTGTAATTATAAAATCACAATATTAAATTTATAAAGCTATTCCCTTATTCTGATATAAAAGAGTTCAAGTGCATATGACATAACGGAGAGGAAGAGATGAAACTCATCAGATGTTGGCATGTTTCTTACTATTTGGATGAAACAATCATAGGGAAAAACAATCTGCCGCTGGGTGAAGACTATTTGTGTGTGCATGTGCACACACACCACAGCACACATGCACAAGTCTCCAGACACTTGGGGAGAGGTGGTTCTCCTCTTCTGCCATGTGGGACCCAGGAATTGAATTCAGGCACTTTTGCCTGCTGAGCAGGGGATGCCAGATCCCTTGGTGACTGCAGGAAAGGCTATGCTGTGCTACTACTGCTTTCTGACGAGGGAAACCTAAGTTTCTGGCTTAGCAAACATATCCAAGAACCTTTTTAAACAAACTTAAACTCCACTAAACAGGGAAGCTGGAGTTTAGAAGTGTTCATTGATTAAGAAAGGTACTTAGAGTGACCTGTAATAAAATATGGAATATGTATTGAACTGGAAGACTGCAGAGCCTTCCTGTGCAGTACAAGGAACCACAGCCACTGTGTGGCTGGAAATCCTAACACGGCCTCTCTGGCTGCACATCGCACCCCATACAATGCAGTTAAGGAATGGGACATACAGACAGAGAAAGAGGAATATTTAGACCCTAAAAAGTTACTTAGCCTATTTTGGCCCGAGTTTGTCTGTAAATAATACCCATTCAATAGTACTCATACCATAGAACCAATGTGTTCTTATATGATAAATACTTAGAACATATACTTTATAAATAATAACAGAGGAACTGTATGCTTTATTTAAAAAACTAATTATACTGTATTACATTATATTTTATTCAGACATAAAGTTGTATGTTTTATAGTCTAACACATAAGCAGCTTTGTGTATTAGCTTTTACTATGGTTTAGTAGAGTCACTAAGCAGGTCAGCACAGTAATAGTGTGTCTTCTAGAATTCTAAATTGTTTCCTCATCTAATATTACATCATCCTTAGTGCATTCAAAATTAAAGCAACTGTATTTACACAGTGAAACCTAGTAAGTGGGTGACCCTTTGGAGATCAAATGACCCTTTCACAGAAATTTCCTAAGACCATCAGAAAACACAGATATTTACATTATGATTCATAACAATCGCAAAGTTATGGAATAATTTTATGGTTGTGGGTCACCACAACATAAGGAACTATATTAGAGGGTCACAGCATTAGGAAGGTTGAGAACCACTGCAGTAAACGGTAGTGTGCTGTCTGCCCTTCAATAGTAATTACATGAATGGCAACAATAAGAAGGATTCATGTTTTTGTCTTTCTAAATAATGAAAAACAACTCTTTGTCTTATAAGACAGAGAGGATTCAAACTGTGAAAGAAAGAAAAACAGATATGTATGTCTTTAAAGTTTCTTAAGGGAAATTAGGCAGTAAAAGTAACAGCATAATATTTAAAGATTATAAAGCAGTGATAGTGTAAAGGTTAAAGTGAAACAGGGCAGAAAGAATGTATGAGTAGTATATTTTTGAAGGAAAATCTGTTAAGAACTACTATTAATAGAAGAAAACTTTCCCAACCTAAAGAAAGATATTCCTATGAAGGTTCAAG
>LOJH01016383.1:0-22860 GCA_001685095.1 Ellobius talpinus
AGAAGAAGAAGAAGAAGAAGAAGAAGAAGAAGAAGAAGAAGAAGAAGAGCAAAAAACTGAAGTCTGGAAGCTTCTTCAGAACCTGGGAAAGAGAACATCTAAGAGACACACAAGAAAAATCTGTCTCTTCTTGTCTTATATTCCTCTCTAGTGTTAGGATTAAAGGTGTGCACCACCACTGCCCTGTCTCTATGGCTAACTAGTGTGGCTGCTGAGATTAAAGGTGCGCACCACCACTGCCTGGCCTGTATGGATGACTAGTGCAGCTGCTTTGCACTCTGATCTTCAGGCAAGCTTTATTTATTAAAACACAATAAAACATCACCATAAGACAATGTATGTAAATCGGTAGTAAGATCACCAAAGACTAAATTGAAAACTCTAAAATATAGTCTCCTCATAAAAAGAGCTATGCAAGAGAGACTGGAACACAGTGGTGAAGTGGACCAAAAGATGCGTCTGGCCCACAGAGGAAAAGAAGGTGCTTTAGTGGGAAGACACGAAGCTCTGCACAGGCCAACCTGTGAACCACAGAACCCGGGGTAAATGTTAGCAAGCCAGATCCAGCAAAATTTCTTAAAAACATTCAATGAAACTTAGGATTTATCTAAGAAATGTAAAATTTAACATTTGAAATCATATATATGCATTTTATAGCATTCATTTTATAAATTAAATTATGTTATATTAAGATGTATAAAATGTTATATGGTTATTTCAATGAGCAGAATGCTTCTGAGAAGCTGTAACACTCATTCATGAATTTTAAAAATATAAAAAATCTCTTGGAGGGACAGGGGTAAAATGTTGGTAAAGCACACATGCGGCCCTGGATATCATTTTCAGTATGACACAAAAGAAAAACAATAAGAACAAAACAAATTAGGAATGAGAATCCTCTTATCACCTACAATGTGCCTGTGCCAAGCAAAAACAACCATTAGCCAAACAGAGAGTATCTTGACGCAAGAATTGCCTATGAGCAGGGATGACCACACACGTGATGACAGGAAACAATTTATTGGGCATTATAGCAAAGCAGAAAACTAAGAGCTCAGAGAGAGGCACATAAATATTGAAATAGAAAGAGAAAACGATAATTGTTTGCTGACTATGTAGTTAGTATTGTACACAAACCAAGTCAAATGAAAACTATTTTAAAATTTTTTAAACTTTGAAAATAAAATTAAGCAAAATTCCCAAATATAGCAATTCAATATTTTAACTGCTTTTCTGTTCAGATTGATACATGAATTTTTAAAAAACTACAATATTTTTTAAAAGATAAAATATAATAATGTGACCTATTAGGTACTTAAAATACAGAAATAGTTATAAATGTTTTATAAAAGATATTAAGATAGACAATTTAATGGAGAAATATACTCACTCAGAAGATAAATAGAAATTTTTATTTATATTCAAACTAAAGGAAAAGTATTATAAATACAACGAAAACCCTTCAGAAGCTTTGAAAAACTTAATTCTAAAATTCAAAATGCAGAGGAAAAGTTGCAAATATCTAAGAAAAAAACTGAAGATAAAAACTAGTGTAGAAGGTACAGATTCTCACTCTGAAGGGGATCCAAGGTTACCATAGGCTTCAGGTAACTGAAACAGCACAACAGGAGTTAGGCTACTTAAAGCAGTCATAATCATTTAATTTTCCTAGTAATAAATGCACTAATGGCTTTTAGTGCCAATAACCAGGGTCTCCTTTAGCATCCAGGACAGTCTGCTTAAACATAACCTCTTGTTAGAATGGCATCAAAACATTCCACTTTGGATTAGCCTAGAACTTGAATGGCAGTGATAATAAACTCAACAATAAAATAATTCATCCATGATATAAACTTGATATAAATCTTCTCGCTGTAGTTAAGTGGATCCCAGATGATTTCAGACCTGTCTTATATCTTCTTCTTACTCTCCAACTCAGCTGTTAAGAAATCACATTACGGCTAGATATGAAAATAATGACAATACCTTAAGGATTATATCAGTTACTAATTTTAGTAGCAATAAAACAGAAAATGGCTGGGAGATTCTCAGTGGGTAAGGCACTTGCCATACAAGTGTGAGACTCGAGTCTGTACCATCAGCATCCACATAAATGCCAGCTAGATGTGGCAGCCCAGCTGTACTTCCAACCTCAGAAGACAGAGATTAGGAATCCCCAGAACAATCTAGTCATCTAGAATAGCCTTAAGGGCACACTGCGGGCCTTGCCTCAATGACTAGATAGTGATCAAGGAAGACTCTTGACATGAGCCTCCACATGAGCACATGTGCTAGTGTGTGCATGCACATACACACATGCACACACATGCATACTCTACATACAGAAATATACAAGAAATACAGAAAAATATGTATTGTTTCCATTAATACTTTCAATTAGTTTTCAAATATGTTTCAATCAGTTAAAATCAGCATGACATCTTTGTCAATTATAAATTATAGACCACTTTTCACACTGTGGTAGGATAGTACTTGTCCTATTTCTACAAGAAAAAATTTAGGAAGTACAAGCTTGTTTTCAATTGAGAATAAAATATCTTATAAATTTTGTGATGGTTGGCGTTAACTGTGATGGGCCTCTCTACATGGTTCTGGGGGATTTTCTTAATTGGGTTAACCGGGTTAGGAAGGCCCACCCTGTGAGTGGCACCATTTCACTAAATGAAAAGTAGAGAGGAAGCTGAGCAGCAAGCACACCTTAAGTTCTTGCTCTCTGCTCTTGACTATAGATGTAATATGATCAGCTACTTCAAGTTGGGGCTGCATCAACTCCTCTGCAGTGATGGACTGCAGCCTGGAATTGTGAACCAAGTAAACTCTTAAGTTTCTCTGGTAAGTTGCTTTCAAATATATATTTTTTAAATTTTTTTCCTTTTTTAAGAAATTTATTTATTTATTTATTTATTTATTTATTTATTTATCTTCTCCCATCCCCACTCCCCCTTTCACTCCTCTTCCATCTCCATTCAGAAGGGGTAAAGCCTCCCATGGCAGCCAACAAAACATGGCATATCAAGTTGAGACAGGACCAAGTTCCTCCCCCTTGCATCAAGGTTGGGCAAAACATCCCACCATAGGGAATAGGTTCCAAAGTGCCAGCTCATGCTTAGGGGACAGGTCCCACCAGGGTATTTTCTACAGCAACTGGGAAAGAAATTAAGAAACAAGGTGAACTTATAAACATGTCTTCATATACACCTAAAGCACAGTGATTAATAATTCCTTGTCACTATTCATCAACCTCATAAACAAAATGACCAAGCCATGGTTCAACATGCTGGCAATATTTAAAACTAGAACTAGAATTACACTATTATATTACTATACTTCAAAATTCTAATACTAGACTGCTTTAACTGCTTCCCCTTTCCATCACCCATTCAAGCTCCTGGGTGAACTGGAAGGCTATCTGTGTCTAATACAACTGCATCCTTTTTTTTTTTTCTGTAGGCAGAGCTTCATTTAAAAAGCCTACTGACAGCCGGGCAGTAGTGGCACACACCTTTAATTCCAGGAGGCAGTGGCAGGTGGATCTATGGGAGTTTGAGGCCAGCTTGGTCTACGGAGCTAGTTCCAAGATAGCCAAGGCTACACAGAGAAACCCTGTCTGAAACCCCCTCACCTCCAAAATGGAAAAAAAATTAAAAATAAAATAAAAAGTCTATTGAAATAAAGTCCCATTCTGAATAGACATACAATTATTTAGTGTTCTATTAAGATTAGTTCCTAGTAAATACAAGGACAGAAACACTGTCATTATAACTTTGCAGTTTTAATATTTTTAAGCCATTCCTATTTGAAAATTAATACCTGTTGCCTATTAATACTATAAATGTTGATTCAAAACAGCAAACAAGCAGCTTTAAACAAGGAGATTTAAAACAGATTAATAGAAAAAGCTTTTCCAACCAAATACAACTTATTTTAAAAATAATGTCCAGGGTAACTAATCTGTGTTTCTACTTAGTGGGAGATTGTAAGTACTATACATGTAAAGAGAGGGGTGTGTTATTTTTTAAATCTATATGTCAGTTTGTTGGAAAAGTAACATACAAACCCTATTTTCTAACTTTAAACAAAACTAGGAAAAGTAGGCAAAGAAGACGGTCAGCTAAGTTCTTCATAAACATACAACTTCACAGAAAGGCTTTCAATGAGAAGGGGACATTTGCTGAATGCTACTAGCATTGACAGTAGGCTTCAAACCAGTTCAAATAGAAACATAACTCAAGAACATTCTGAACTGAATTGCTTAAAACCCCATTTTGACATTCTCACACTAACTCAAATTTTACCTGAAAAGGCAGCTAACATGGGAAAATATAAATAGGCATTTTCAAGAAAGCTATAAATGCAGAAGCCTTGATTTAAAAGAATATTTTTATATATGTGAATGAATGTGTTTATGAGTATGTAAATTTAGTGAAATAAGCCACTTAAAATGCCTCATATTGTTCTTTTCATGCAGCACTTGTTCCCTTATAATCAATCCTTTGTTAATATGCAGATGCAGGACCGGCCTTGGGAGGTGTGTTCTCAGTGTCAGAGGTCCAAGACCATTGGTTGAACAACAGAAAAGAAAGGCCTTCCTTAACTCTCCTCTGGGCTTTCCACTCACTTCATCTGATGCTCTGCAAACACCAGTGAACAGATAAGTTCTGCCAGATCCAAGGTCTGGGTGCAGGACTGCTCTCCTGCATATGTCTTGCCTGACTACACATTAAAAGTTTGATGGAGGACTTTGCCCAACAGAAATGCGCATGCATGTACACAATTTTATGCTGACCACATTATGATCCTTCTTTTCTTCAGGTCATGATTTTTTATCTTTTTTTAAGTTATGTAAAAATAGGACTATTTTATACCAGGCTTCTTTGTTCCACATCTAGACTTGTGAGATAAATAAATTATTACTTTATATTACTGATATTAGAAAATCACACAAATTGTCAATGCAGTTTTGATATAAATTATATTTCATGTATGCTTTTCAAAATGCAAAGAATTAAGATAGTATAAACTTGTTTTGTGTCACCTTTTGAATTTTGTTGAAAGAAAGGAGTTTGGAAAAGTTGTCAATCAAAAATGTTTTAAAGACCTCCCTGAATACTTCAGACAATTTCTACACTACTTCATGCCTTATTACATTTTAGTTCCCACAACTTGGCATCAAATTTGATGAATACAGGAATATGAAAAGGGAATAAAGTAAACCTACTATCTACATACATCTGCTGAGAGATTTTTATTTATGTATGTATTTATCTAGTTATGTTTGGTCTGGGACTCAAGCCCAGTCCTTTCTATGATGACAAATTTTAACTACCCAAAGAATAAAAGAAGCAATTGTATTGCAGTATCAATCCTTCAAACAGGAACACTATATTGTTCTGTGGCATCCAATCACTTTCTAGATGTATAGTCTACTTGTTATCCCATATCACTGAAAAATAAAAAACACATACAATTCATGACATTTACAGTTATAGTTATTATATACATCAAGTAGTAAACTACTTTCTATAATAAAAATGAAACAGGAAAGAAAAATGATCAAATCACGTAGAGAACGAAAATACAGAATGGTAGCAGTCAGCAACAGTAAGATACTTTCAGATCCTAACAGTGGTGACAAGTGAGCTCTCTAGAGTTAGCATTCCAAGTGAAAGACTGAGTGCAGTCTCTGACGGCTAGTCTTCATGATCAGCATTACTGCATGGAGAATCACCCAGAAGATTGACTGGTGAGAGGACTGGTAGGCATATCTGGAACAGCATCTCCAGATTGACAGAACAAGGCCGACACACCCTGAACATGGGCAGCACCAGCCCAATGGGTGGAGACTCCTGTAGAATCCAAGTGGGAAAGGGGAGCCAGCAGAGCACAGGCGCACTTGTTTCTGCTTCCTCCTGCCATCAAGTGACCTGCTCTGCTCTTCCACACCTTCCCTGACACGATGGGAGGAACCTCTAGAGCCAGGAACCAATAGATCTTTCCTAAGTGACTAATATGTGATCCAAAGTGTCCCCTTAAATAATAATAGCTTTGAAACATCAAGTTGAAATTGAAACCAAAGACTAAATTGCCCATTTCAACTGTTTAAAGAGAGGATCAGCACCATTTCATATACTACCCAGCCCTTCACATCTCTGGTACAACTATGTCACAGTAAAGTCACACAATTTCCCCTAATGTCCCATTCATTATATAGCATCCAATTAACAGGATTACATGTACATGGTTACAAAATTCTGGGATGGAATTCTATGAGAGAATCAGAAGACCTAGGATGGGGGTGAAGAGACAGGAGAAGTGTGCCTGAAAAGGCGAGGCAGCAAGGGGAGACAAGCATTCTGAGTAAGATAAGAGATGGAAAGGAAATGAGACTGGCCACAGAGGGCAGGATCTCCAGACAGGACAAGATCAAAACCCAGGAGAGCTTCCCATGTGCCCACACTCTGTGAAATCAGGTAAAGAGCTCCCCCTGTCTGACTGGCCCGCTATTAGCAATCCACCTTTCTGATTATCTCTTGTTTTTAAATTCTTTGACTTATGCTAAACTCACTAGATACTCAAATATGAACTTACATACTTCTGCCTTGTCTGACATCCTTAACTATCCATTTAACTGCACATAAAAACAGTCCTTATTAAATAAGCTAAAGGAAGAATACCTACATGAGTACATTAACACCATGGTCTAAACATCAGATTATTTTTACCTTTGGACATATTTAATCAAGGGAAAAAAAGCTTTCGAGAAGTCAAGGCAAGTTTTTACATATTAGGGCTGCAAAATGAAATCATACATAGGCCAATAAAACAGTACAATTCTTAGATCAACAGGAGTTAACAGTCACTCCTTGGAATAGTCTCCATTTGGAAAATAGCCAGCTTCTGCTATTTACTCTGGAGTTCCAAATTCACAATGACTTCCTCTGTTATTTTCCATTTTGGTTATTGCTGTTGTGCTGGGTACTAAACTCTTAAGACCATCAGTCAAGTGCTCAAAATGAAGGCACTGACTACCTAGGGGTGGAAGGCATGAATCTACCAGGGAATTTTACTTAAACCCCAAAATAGTTTAAAAAAAAAAACTCCAAATAAAATTTGTTATTTTGGTATGGTTCTTTCAAGCCCTTGATGAGTGTTAGTCTTGTAATGAATCAAGATGACAATTTAATGCTTAACGAGTATAATTGCTTGCCTTTTGATCCCCCTTTATGGCATCTGGTTCATAGTTGATGTGAACAAATAAGCAGTAAGTCCTTGTGTAGATAAAAACATTGCTTCTTGTGATGTCGTAGTACATGAATTATTCTAAGATGTTGTTTAGCAAGTAAGCCAATGTATTTTACTAATAAACAAAGCAAGGGGGAAGAGCTGGGCTGCCATCTTCCCAGAGAGAATGTGATACAAGGCATGCTTGATGGGAGGTGTCCTTTGGTGCAGCTCTGTAAATGCCTGCGGTTTGGAGGTTCAGGGAAGAAAACAAATTAGCTAGGCACACAGACCTCAGGGGACAGCCCTGCCCCTCTAATCCCTTGGATCAGGTGCCACGCTGATCTTCCTCCAGTAAAATTCCTTCTGCTCTGTACTGCCACTGCCAAATTTCTTAAATAACCAAATGGTTACATGGTCCTCTGGGAATGTGCTTTCTTACATTACCTGACATATGGTAAGAACTGAGTATTTATTAAGTAAATCAGTATTTTTCAGCTAAAACTTTCACAATAAAAAGCAGTCAAATAGTCCACTCAACCTATGTAAGTGGATGGGAAAGGCAAGTTCTAATGCCATGTATTTTCATGCATCGGGTAAGCAGACGAAGTCCTTCCTAAACAATGCTTAGGTAGTGAGTGATCCATTTGTGAACATAACACTTTATTACCCAACAAAATCTGCACAGTGATTTCTAAAGGTCCTAAGACCTAAATCTCATTTTGTGAAAATGTGTTTCCACTTAAGAGGAAGAGGGCCTCTGAAGCCACTAAGTTTTTTCTCTCATGCCTATCATTGAAAAACAGCTGAACTGGTTTTTCTGTTAAAAAACCAATCAACTAGTAGACTAAGTCTGAAAACAAAGAGCCATGATGGGAAAGCAATGTGAAGCAGTGTCCTACAAGGCTATTGTGAACTCGACACTCACAGCCTAGCTAATTCGGCTCTCAGTGTAGTATGAGCGACTTGTCTGTGCTTTAGTGTTGTTTTGTTTTCTGTGTGCAGTCAATGTGCCTATCAGGACAGCAGGAAAGCCATGCATCCAAGGCCCACAGAGGGGCTTGGGCTGCTCTGGCATTGAAGTTAGAAAGTTGTCGGCCACTGAGTGGGCGCTGAGGATAGAACCCAGGTCCTGGGGAAGAGAAGTGGTCCTCACAAAGACTGAGCCATCTTTCCAGCCCCAAGTAAGAGCAGTTTTCAAAACATTAAATATTTTGTAACTTTTTTTTACTCACTTCAAAGCTTCCTCAAATTTATTGATCTTCCTCTGCCCATCTTCTTTCTCTTTATCAAGTTCACTCTGCAATTCATGGACCTGCCGAGAGAATCCGTGAAACTCACTGGAAGGCAAGGGTACTGAGAGACACAAAGAAACAACAATCTCAAGTCCATTGGAATATAAATTCAGACTTAGGTCTTTCATGGCAGAAACCTGCTTAACCATAGAATAACTTCAATGTTCTACTCCCAATATAACTTTTCAATTAAAAGCTAATAATTAGATTTGCTTAAAATGAATTGGCATACATCAACTTCAAAAATGCACCAACCACTTTGATATTTTTTAAGTATCATAGTTTTGACAAAGGAAAGAATTTTCATAGGATTTAAAAGACTAGAATAAATGATATGTCTGCATTAACCAAATATAGAAGGGCTACTACTATGAAATCTTCCATTGTTGAGCATGACTTGTGCACACATTGACCAAGTCTGGAACAAAATCTCCATCATGACTGCCTCCTTCCTGCATGCAGCAACCTGGGAGTAGGTGGGACTCAACTCAGTGTTGGAAAGCATCACTTACAGACCTTCTAGACACCACTGTAGGACTGAACATGAATCTGACGGGGGTGAGATGAACGGAAAGACAAGAAGCACACCACACATACACACACACACACACACACACACACTGACACACCATCACCACCATCATCACCACTCCCACCTACCACCCCCCCACACACATACACTTTAAATCTATGTCACACATTGCAATGGAATTAACCAAAAGTAGTTAGGTATTTTTAATCAGTTTGGTTGAGGACCTATTTAACTCAAATCCCACATTTTCTGGACTTTATTTTTATATTCACCTTGAATTTTTCCCTATGTGTAAGGAAAATAAATTAGTAAAATCAACTATATTCTTGTAAACTAATAGCAGTGAGGCCAGAGAGGCATTTTTCATGATAATACCAAAAAAAGCCTCTACTAGTTTCTGGGATGGCAACCACTAAGTCAAGACCTGAGAAGTGGAGGGTTTGATGCAGGCTGAGGTAGTGAGTGACCAGAACTAGCAGACACAGCACCCCTTCCTGGTACTGTAATGATCAACTTAAAATATCTCATAAATACTATTTTTCTTATGATCAGAAGAATCACTTCACTTTGAAAATCTTTACCACTGAATTTATTTACATAGGAAAAAATTTACATAGGAAAAAAGGAAAGTATGTTCACAATTTGCCAGGCTCAGACTTCAAATGCTGTCTCACTTCTTATAGGTTCTTGGATATATATTACAATGCTTGGCATACAGTGAGCATGTTAAATTAGAATATAAACAAACTTTATACATTAGGCATATTTTTGGGAAACTCTAGCAAGAATTACAGGATGAGTTTAAATGGTCCTACTTCTCAAGTTATTTAGCACACTATGTCTCAGTCCTTCTACAAATGGGGATCAACAATAACCATATCAAAGTATTCTGATAAAAGTGAATTACTTCAGGTAAGGCTCTTATGAATATGAGAACATAAGAAATTCTCAATGATAAAAATTATAGATACTATTTCAGGCTGAACACTAAAGTACTTTTGGTTACTCCAGGTCATTATGAACAACAGTCCAATGTGTACAGTACACAGGCTGCTTGCCTTTACAGAGAGCAGACCCTGAATTGCCAAGCAACCTGAGCTCTTCTAAGTGCTCTGTATCGCTCACTATACAGTCTTAACTGGTTTCAAATTTGGGCTTCCACTTCTTAATGCTGGTTAGTTTGTGACACACACACCTGGATAAAATAGTTCTAAGACCGTCAGCCCCATTTTTGAAGGGAGAAGGAGCTACTGGGTGAGGCAGAAGGACTCCTCTCTTGGCAAGAATCCATGCATTGATGCACATGCTCTTAAGCTGGTTCTCACTCAGGTCACTATCTGTGTGACAGCTGCCTGACCCACACCAGAGCAATCATTAAAGGACATTCTGGATTTGTTTTCTCTTCACAGAATATGTGAGTGTTGCATGCTTGAGATTTTTTTTTAAATTGTAGCTTTATTTTGATCTATATTTCAGGTATTTGCAGATAATATACAATTAAATACCTGCAAGTAATCAATGTATACTGATTTTGATGGATGACTATAGCTTAATATTTGTGTTGGGAATATTATATAGATGATTTTTACATAAAACTATGAAACAACATAAAGGTAATCTACATTTTATTTTTTCCACTTATATTCTATTTATTTATTTTTAACACAGAGTAATGCTATGTTGCCCTAAGGTAATGTGGAGTAAGATTTAAATGCTTTACTTCTAATCTTTCCTCGATATGTAATTAATAATAAACTATACTATTTAAGGCAGTTAAGGCACTTAGTTTACTACCAAACGTGAGAATTTACTGTAACAGTTGATTTCAGTAGCCATAAGCACATTTGTTGAACACATGATAAATATACTTTCATCCCCCAAATTTAAAGAATCAAGAAATGAGGGGAAAAAAACCCAAACAGTTGAATTTGGTATAGCAAAGAGCACAGGGCCAGGGTTGGTCCCAAAACCAAGCAGATGGACAATACTGCCTCTTAACTACTCTAATCTCCATAGCCCAGTATTTAAAATATGGGTGACCTCATTGCATGACTTTATTAAGTATTGTAACAGCACAATTTAATTTCTCTTTTAACTTTGGGGAAGGCATATATATATATATATATATATATATATATATGGCTGCTATGAACATTTAAAAATTATTTAAATATAATTATACAAAGTACACAAGAATGCTAAGCACTGGAAAACTGTACTTTAGTGTTTAGAACTTACATTACATTTGTCAAGAGTTACGGCAAGACTTTTAGGGAGGTAAGTCAAGTCTAGCACATTTTAGCCTGAGCATGTAGCGTCTGCCTGTGTTCTTCTGTGGGTAAACAGCCCCATCACTCTTTACTCTCAGTGCCTGTTTGGAAAACAAGCGCTAGGTTATTTGTAGGAGGCAGGTGTTTCCTTACTAGTAAAATCATTTACTCTAACCATTTCCTGATTTAGCAGATTAGGACACTTCATCAAACAATGACGTTTAGTTTTATGGCCTATTATTTGTTTGATGTTCAAAGATCTGAAGACCAGGCAACAGCCACCAGAGATCAATAAAGACCATGAGATAATATGTGTGTGCTTAAGTTAGGGACAGCATCTGACGCTGTTTCTTCCACCTCAAAGACTAGTGGGATGGTATGCTCCCATCCTGCTGCTTTCGCACTGGCATGAGGAAATAATGTCATTCAGATGGCATTTCCTCCTTCTGAACAGATATTCAGAACCACATTTTATACAGAAAGTTATTGAATGTGCACACCTGTAACACTCTCCAAACAAAAGCCCTATACATCCCATTCAGCTATCCGGTTACACAGTCCAGGCCTCCGTGAGATTTATGTCAGCTCTTTGAGCTGTCAGAAGAATATCCCCTCGGGGGGTACAAGACATCAAATCTTCAAGGCTTGCGATCCCAGCAGGTTTAATACGGAAAGAAGAACAGATGTCAATTTAAAAAGGGGGAGACTATGGAATTAACTGTGAAACAAAAAGTGACACACTGAGCAACCTTTCTTTTCTTTCAATATAAACAATATCAGTAACGATTGCAATATGAACAAATGCAGTTATTTTTCTTCTAGAGATTATTTTAAACAAGTCATGTTTATACTGAGAACCGCAAAATGGATTCTGGTTATTTTACTTAAAGTGAGGTCAATTGATAGCTCTTGGAAAGGGAATAGCTGCAGTCACCATGCCTAATAGAGGTTTCAGTCTCCTTTTAGAGGTGAACTACAACTGGAATTGCCAGCAGGTTAATGATAAAGATGGAATTATTACAGACACTTAGGCATTGCCTTTCCTAAAACAATGCATTGACTCCCCTCTTGACCTCAGAAGGGAACAAAAGTCAAGATGAAAGTGTGGCCTCTCCATGTTTGTTCTGCATCTGCCTCCTTTCTTTCAGGTCACTCAGTTATCATGGTTCTTCATCCAAAACAAATCTATCCAGCAGCCAGTGTCACCTAATGTATCTCAGTGACTTTCAAACCAAAACCACAACAAGAGTAACTGAGGGAGCTTACTGTCAGTTTTATATTGTCCTTGCTCCAGACCCCACAAAAAAGCTAAACGGTTTCCAGTAATTGTTCTGAAACTTGGACTCCAAGAACAGTAAAGCCTAGCAGGACAGAGCCTTGGAGCACAAACAAGCTTCTCCAAGGGGTCAGCTTGTCCCCTCAAATAATAAAGACTTCTTCAGATCATCCTGAGATATTGACCACAGGGTGATCGGAACTGCTTAACTATGCATACTATTTGCTGCCTTCCTCCCAAACAGAATACTTTCTCTGTCTAAGCCTAAAGCTCATGTTCCTTCCCAGAACATGGGCTGGGTTCACTGAGACACTTTTCCTGTTCCATCGATTAAGTCTTCTTTGATTTTCACTACTACTAGACTTTGTAGTGTGTTAGGAGGTAGCAAAGCCTTTATTCTATGAATGCTGCAATGTGGGCTTTTACCCTAAGCTCCAGTTACAAAACCAATTCTCATATTTCTTTCCTTTAGTCTAGTCCAGGGAGAACGGTTGATAGCAGAACCTTAGTTTACTCGGTGGCTAAAAACTCAAGAAAACAGTAGAAGAAAAGGCTATCTGGGTCTGTCTCTCCATGGCACACTTCTCAGGTGTGCCTTGCTCCTAGATACCAGTCCATCCTGTTCCACAGGCCAGCAGATCAGAGGAAAGTTGGCACAAACAGCAACAGAACATTGGGCCAGAAAGGTGTTCCACAATGGAAGATAAGCCAGAGGTCTTCCCAGGGCACAGTGGATGAACAGTACACCCAGACTAACCTAACCCAGTGCCTTACACACTAGACAAGACTTCCAGGTTTGTTTGTTTTTTGGTAAGCAAAATATTTAGGGAACTACATTTTTCAGCAATAGAAACTGAAATACCTCAATAAAAACTATTTCCTCTTCCTATCCAGACACCATTTTTAGATATAAAATATACTAAACATCTTGCATTGAATTAGAGTGAATAAGAAAATAATTACAATTATTTGTAATAAAAATTAAAAAGCACACAAACATAGATCAATATACATAAGAAGAAATCCTTTTCTGCAAATGGTGACCACACTCTATCCTATGCATCTCTTGTATGTGTTAAGCTCCTGGAGGGCAAAGTGCCTACCTATTCCCAGCCTCATCATATTAGCTAATAGGATGACTTGTCCAACGTAAGCATTGAAAGGATATCTATTGAGAAACTAGTTGGACACAAAAGATGTGTTACAAAATGGATTGAGAATGCCACCATACATACCAGGGTTAGCTTTAGTTTGTATATATTTTAATGGAAGGGTAAACCTCATTTTCTATTATATGCATATTTTATAAGTGGATTCATTTGGCAAATATTAAAATAACACAACTATCAATAAAGCCTTTGTTACTTCAACTACTTTTACTTTTCATGTCTTATAGTAAAACATTTCATAATTGAAAAATGTCAGTCACAAATCTGTATATTGCTATCTAAAGTATTAATAACCTTTTAGTTATTACTAATAATAGGAATGTTAAAATACATTGATGAAAATATGCATGATTCTGACTACTAAGAAACGTTAAGTTTAAGTAGTCAATGCTTTCACTGATTTAGGGTTTTTTGATTACATATTCAAAGTTTTTATTACATGGATGATACACAAGAATGCAATGTAAATCCCAATTACTTCAAACTTGTAGAAATAAAACATCAAGGTGTTTGTAAGAGCAGTTCAGTCAACGATACTCTTCACTCATCCAACAGAACACAAAAATAGAGCCTTAATGTTGGTGTGAATAGTAATTGAACCAAAGACACTGTTCATAAACATGAAAACTTTGATTATATTGGTTAGATGAAATTACAATTAGAAACAAATAATTCTTTATAGGATGGAATAAATACATTACTTTAATAAATTAGCTCCCCTTAAATGCTTAAGTTGTTACTTTAAATGTTATAATTTCCAATCAAACATATTACCTTTTTCTCATAGGTATGTTTTAAATGGTTCCTCTCCATGTGAAACTTGTTTTCTTGATCCTGTGAATGATAAATGATTATTTTTAGTATGTTTAACAATACCTCTAACGACAGTAAAATTAGTGACCCAATAAAAGCAATGAATGTACTTGACGTCAAACTTCTCTTCAAAGTTTTGCATGTTGTTTATCACTAAGAGAGCCCTAAGCACCCAATTTTCTACGTAACAAGAAGGGACAGCAGCAGCTTTACATTATAAGACATAAACCTTAGCTGTATGAAGATGCTGCTGTCCTCAAGTACAAGAATCACTGTGACCTTTAAGATTATTATAAGACTAGGAATGAGCAACTAAGTCAAAATGGCAAGGATATGAAGTTACTTCATATCCACATTCTTGATGCTCTTTGAGAGAAAAATAATGCTATGAGAAAAAGAGAAAGGGAAGACAATGGAGTTTGAAAACTTAAAAGGGAAAAATTTTCTAAAATAATACATTTACATAAGACATTTTTCTACATCAAACAAAAATTTGATAGCATACTACACTAATAAGATGTAGAAAGAACAGCAAATAATGTATACATATTTATGTAATTTAATACATCCCCTAATCACACTAGTGATGATACACATTGTTGAGTGCATTCCAAATAATAAACACTAGAACCTAATTTTTAAAATATTTAGCAAAGGGGCTGGAGAGATGGCTCAGCAGTAAAGAGCACTGGCTGCTCTTCCAGAGGACCCAGGTTCAATTCCCAGCACCATATGGCAACTCACAGCTGTTGGTAACTCTAGTTCCAGGGGATCTAATAGCCTCAAACAGACGTGAATGCATGCAAAACACCAATGCACATAAAATAAATCTTTAAAAAAATTAATTTATATTTAATACATTTTTATTTTATACATTTAATATATTTTAATGATTTATTTTAAATTAGGACACAACATATTAGATATCATTGTGACATTTGAACAAAGCATTTTAGTAGAATGTCCTTCCCTCTCACATTCCCAGCTCCTCTGCTACTCATAGCCCCCCAACCCCGTTCTCACCCCGTGTCTTTTCCTCTTTCATGCTCCATAAACGCTTTCCCCAGCCCCAGCTACTTTTACAGTGCCTTGGTCTCCTTTCTTGTTTTTTAGGTTTTACCCACATTCCTGCACACACAGACGTACACATTAAGGGCTAGGAACTACATATATATGAGAGAAAACATCCAGGACGCATATCTATACATTTGGGTTATCCTACTTGTTATTAGAATTTCCAATTTCATCTACTTCCCTGAAAATTTCAAGATCTCATTCTTAAATCATTCAAGGTTTTATTTATAAACTAATCTCAAAAAAGAGATCTTTCAAATCAATTGTCTTTTATTCTCTGTATCAGCATCTGTAACTGTGAGGTGAACGCCAGGAACACAAGCACAGATGACTATGTCCACAGGGCTTTTTCTAAGTTACTTTTTTAATTGACTCTCATTTCTGATCACAGATCAAGAAGGTAAAGGAACTGGGTCACTGATCTGGCTAACAAACAAGACTTACTTTTGCTTGCTGTTTCCTCTGAAGCTCTGACTCCTGGACCTGCTGTTTTAATTGACAGATGTTCTGTTCTAACTCTTCAATCACACCAGATGTCTGTAAGGATTGCAGAACAGAGAGCAGAACATTGACTTTTGTAGCGTTCCACACTTCTGGCTGACATAAAGCCTATCATTTACCCCTGAAAGTTCAGTCAGATTTAAGTTATCTATAAACCTGAATAAAAAAAATATTTTAAACATAATTTTAAACTTAAATCTACTTTAAGTTTACTGCCTGAAAGTCAATGAACTGAGCAGTAACTAGAATACCAGTTGAAGAATTAATATTTTGAAGTAAAAATGTAAATTAAAATCTATGTAGTATTTAAAGCTATGAAAATGTAACACTGAGTTGAAATTCTATAGAAATTTTTAAAAGTTAAAAATAAGAATAAAATAAAGCAAACATTTCAAAGTAACACCACTGTATGTGTGCAGTAGCACTTCAGGAAGCCTTTTTTTTTAATTCCTCCTTAAAACTTGAGCGTTTACCAGGGCATGTGTTGAGCAGAACCGGGCTATTAAGTGCTGTGTGAGCCACGAGACGTTCAGCGTTTTCGGTGTTCTAAACAGCAGCAAATGTTTTGAAGTCTTGTGATTTCAAGAACAAAATGTAAAAGGGGCTAATTTCAAAAGGAAATGATTGCTGCTCCAATGCTGTCCACTGCTGAATACTCATGAAATGTGGTTACTCAGATGTACAGTACCTTAGAAGCCGTGAAAACATGGATACCCACCCGTACGGTACCTTAGAAGCCGTGGGAATGAGGTTACCCACACGTACAGTACCTTAGAAGCTGAAAGCGCGTGCTCTTGTTTTAGGAGATTTATGTCGGAATCGTATTTGGTTTTTAATAATTTCACATTTTGCTCATAATCATTTGCCAGATGTTCTTTCTCTTTATGTAGTATGTTACGCCTAAAACAGTAGGATAAAAAAATAACTTTCTATATTTTTGGAACCATTCTCTAAAATGGATATCTTAGTCAACTAAATTCAAGAATATTATCTTTCAATATGTGAAGTATCTATATTTTCATCAACAGGTTTCAAACATTATGTTCTAAAATACTTTTAGAAATGTGTAAACAATCCTATTTAGGTGGGACCACCCTAAGACTTACTGCACAAGTCTGTCTGACTCATTTACAAGGTCAGTCAGAGCACTGTGTCAGAGCACTGTGCCCCACAGACACTGATTCAGCACTACCTTGTCTTTAGCTCCTGGAGTTCACTACATGTCATCTGGTAGCATCTCTCAAGCTCCATTTTTTCTTCAACCAGTTTCTGCCTTTGTAAATTGCTATTCTCTGCCTCCCCCGTCAGCTGCTGGACACGGCCCTCCAGTTCTTTGATCATGTGGTTCTGAAAGAATAAGTCATTAGGAAAGTCTCTAACTAGCTTTTCAAGCATGTGGACCAGTGAGCACTCTGAAGAAACATATTGCCTATTAGAATAAGAAAGTCAAAATCAATATTACAAAATATAAATCTTTAAACTAACCAAAACTTTTAAAAATCATTTTTTACCATAAAATTACCAGCATGCTTACACATATTCAACCATTCACTCATTCATGGAATATTTACTAAGTCACACAATTTTCCATGTGAGCAAAGAAGACAAGGCCCACTCCTCAGACAGCCCCCAATCCCACTTTGCCCCTCATTATAGTTTAGATTTGCCCTTTTCTCTCTCACAGTTTTAATAATGATATTTCAAAATGAAATCCATAACCCTCTATAATTAATGCCAGGAATACCACATAACATATTCATGATTAGCAAGTATACAGAAATGTTTTATCCCATAAATCCTTACTCATTTTTTCTGTAATGGTTTTTCTATTTCAATTAAAGCAGTTCTTTATTTTTCAAAAGCATCATTCAAATAAATTGCCTCTTTATTAATTGGTGTTTAAATTATTTTGAATTCATCACTTTGGCATGACTGCTTTTAATGCCCAAACAAAGGTGCTTATAAACTTCTAGATGCTTCATTCAACACAGCGCCAGACCAGCATTAGCAGAGAGACAACTGGTTTCCATTTTTACAACAATACCTTTAATAAGTGCAAGTAGGAAAGCTTAGTGTGGCATTTCTTTTCTACTGTTTCTCTATGGCACAGAGTTAAGACAAAGTTCAAACATTACTGTTAAAAACCAACACCTTTCTTCATTTTTACCTTTTCTTCATTATAAAACTGAACAGAAAGCCGGGTGGTGGTTGTGGTGCACGCCCTTAATCCTAGCACTAGGGAGGCAGAGGCAGACAGATCTCTGTGAGTTCAATGCCAGCTTGGTCTACAGAGTGAGTTCCAGCACAGTCAGAGATACACAGAGAAACCTGTTGCAAAAAAATGCCATTATGTCTGACGTTCTCCAAACTACCCTGGCTTCCACAGTAACTGAGTGACACTGAAACTTGGAGGACTCTTCTGATCTAATTTGAAGGGCTGGATTCAAGGGGATCTCTATTCCTTCTTTCTGGGAAATGATGAAAAAGAAAGAATAGGAAGGAACCTCAGAACTGCAACTCCACCTTAGTGACCCTATGTCAAACATGTCGCCTCCTCTAAAGCCCAAGGAACACTAGGAGAGGAGGTGGAAAGATTATGAGAGCCAATTGATTGTGCGCTGTCCTCTGGCTAGTAGGTCAGCAGCTGTGAACACAGCAGCTATGACTATCTGCACAGGTGGAGGTGGAGATCAATGGAGGGAAGAATGGAAGAGGAAGAGGGGTGAGGTAGGGAAGAAAGGAGACAGGTTGGGGAAGATGCAAAATGGAAAGAGGGAGGGAGGAATGATGGTTAAAAGGAGGGAAGAACATGAAGGTGGGAGACTAGTTAGAAAGGGAGTTGGTGGGAATGGGAGGGGGAAGCCAGAGTGTTGGAGGAGGCCGCTAGTCAGTTCCAGCCACTTAGCCCCGAAATAGTCACACGGAAACTATTAATTAAATCACCGTTTGTCCCACTAGCTCTAGCTTCTTATTGGCTAACTCTTACATCTTAATTCAACCCATTTCTATTTTCTATTAATCTGTGTATCGCCACATGGCTGTGGCTTACTGGCTAAAGTTCGGTCCAGTGTCTGTCTCCGGAGGCGGGGGTGGGGGTACATGGCTTCTCTGACTCTGCCTCCTTTCTCCCAACATTCAGTTTAGTTTTCCCAGCCTAGCTCTATTCCCCTATAGCTCTGCTATAGGCCCAAAGCAGCTCCTTTATTNAGCTCTAGCTTCTTATTGGCTAACTCTTACATCTTAATTCAACCCATTTCTATTTTCTATTAATCTGTGTATCGCCACATGGCTGTGGCTTACTGGCTAAAGTTCGGTCCAGTGTCTGTCTCCGGAGGCGGGGGTGGGGGTACATGGCTTCTCTGACTCTGCCTCCTTTCTCCCAACATTCAGTTTAGTTTTCCCAGCCTAGCTCTATTCCCCTATAGCTCTGCTATAGGCCCAAAGCAGCTCCTTTATTAACCAATGATATTCACAGCATACAGAGGAGAATCCCACATCACCAGAAGGCAGTTTGGGACTGAATGTAAAGAATTACATTGGGAATCACAGAAATCACATACAACCATGAAACTGTCAGGAATGCTTAAAGTAATTAAAATAAAAATGGTATTTTTAAAAGATTTAAAAGTTGTAACCACAATGGAAAATAAAGTTTGCTTTAAAAAAAAATCTTAAAAAGACAACCACCAAATGATCTAGCAACACTATTTCTGGAGGTAGTTACCCATCTCTTCGCCCCCAAATTAAGATTTCAAAGGTCTATTGGAGATCCCATGTTCATCCTGTAATGATTCCCAACAGCCAAGATAATAGAAACAGCTAGTTACACGACAGGCTCCAAAGCTACAGAGAACCCTGTCTTGAAAAACAAAACAAAACAAAACAAAAGATCTTCTAACCAAAACCCACCCCACTGTGTCCATCATATCTTCACCAAAGCTTTCCTTCAAGTACATATGTTTACCATGTGCATGCCTGGTATCCATGGAGGCCAGAAGAGGGCATGACATTTCCTGGAACTAGAGTTACAGGCTGCTATGTGGTTACTGAGCACCATACCTGGGTCTTCTCTTAACCACTGAGCCATCTCTCCAGTCCCCTTATTGTTGCTGCTAATAACCACAGGTAAGGAAAGATTTAGTTAAAGTTGGATGGCTACAGCCTTTACTCACATGAGTAATGTATGACAATAAGGGGTTAGCAGGTGAACGCTGCTCATTTCTGAGCTCTTTATGAGCAACTCAATCCAAGTAAAATAAGAAAGACTCAGAAACAAATTAGAAAATCTTCAGAGTAGTAAAGATAATAACCCAGCACCACAAAAATTCCCTTATCTTATTACTCAGTCAGGTCTTGAATATATGCCTTGGTAGGCTTTGATTAACATCAAGACATCAAGTTTAAAATACAACAAAAATAATCTTTAAAAAATCAAGTTTTTAATTGTTTATTTTAGGTGTGTGTGTGTATGACTACAGAGGACAGAAGACAATCAGAGTTACAGCCAGTTATGAGCCAACAAACATGAATATTAGCAACCAAATTTGGGTCCTTTGGAAGAGCAACAAGCACTCTCAACTACTGAGACAATCTCTCTATCCCCCAAGAAATTCATTTTAAAATATATAAGTATGGGATAAAGCAATGACTAAGTACTTAAGAGCACTAACTGATCTTGCAGAGGACTCAGGTTCAGTTTTCAGATCCCACCTCGTGATTCATGGTCTGTGTATAACACTAGTTCCAGG
Organism: Ellobius talpinus; assembly: GCA_001685095.1. Taxonomy (NCBI): domain Eukaryota; kingdom Metazoa; phylum Chordata; class Mammalia; order Rodentia; family Cricetidae; genus Ellobius; species Ellobius talpinus. Next base: position 20,921 of record LOJH01016383.1, read on the forward strand.
GGATCCAATGCCCTTTCTGGTCTCCATGGGCACCAGGCATTCAAATGTGCACATATATACATGCAGGTAAAACACTCAAATGCATAAAAATAAATATACCTAGAATGGTCTAGGTATATTTAATGATTTCTAGAAATATAAATCATTACCTGACCCCCTTCTAGTGGCAATGTTAGTGTGTTTGTAGGTGGGTTAATACGTGATTACCTTCATATGTTTACATCTCAAACTTCATTGTGCAATTCAACTACAAAAGGAAACAACTAAAATTTAAATCATGTCATCCCACAATATTCATGAATAATCTTTTCCTATCCTGTATTTATTAAGATTTCTATAAGCTGATTTTTTTTAAATTCCACCAAATTACGATTATCATTGCATAACAATTCCTATTCTGACATCATGAAGTTATAAAAACTACATTCCAAATTACTTCATAAATAATGGAGGTAAAGGAGAATAAGTCCCTTACCAGTACCTACAGCATAGAAGTCGGCATATCTCCCCAGGCTCATATCACTTTGCAAAGTGAAGTTTATATCTGATGCCACACTAGCTGCAACATACCTAAGTCCACATTTTACTGGATCATCAAAGATTATCACTTCAGACAACCCCTTAGCAAAGAATCCAAAGACTATATAAGTAAAATGCAGATGATTGTTAGATAGTAGATAGGTAGGTCAATGGTATAGATGGAAGAAAATGACTGATGGGAAGATGGAGAGGTAGGCAAATAGGCAGGCTGACAGATGACAGATAGCTCCAAGACCAACAACAACCAAAGAGTAAAAATAATCTACTTGGTGTTGCACACTAGCTATGAGAATTGACAGATTATGTGGTCCTGATCCTGAATCAAATAGAACAATCGTCATTAAGGAGACAAAGAAAGGAAGTCAGAAAAAGGATTCAGAAATAGAAAAAGAGAAAAGCAGCCAATCAAGCTGGGAGAAGGGGGAAGAGAGGTGAGCCTATAAACTTAAGAGGATAAAGAGCTGTAACAGAAACCCTTGCAGTGAAAACACTTGTAAAGATCTGACTATTGGTAAATGTCGGCATGATTTCTGAAATGCAGACAGGTACTGACAGCAACTCAAAGTTACCTCTGCATTAAGATCTATATTTAATGAACAAATACTTGTATATAGAGTGACATTAACTTTTTTTAATTTTAAAGAAAAATGTGTGGTGTCAGCTACTCTTTATCTTAAAATAAATTCTGTGCATACACTCTTTTGCACACAATTTTGTGCTCAAGTGAAGAACTTTTAATTAAGTACACAATGTCAAAAGAAAATACAAAAGGAGGAGGAAGGAGGGCAAGATACAGTATGAATTCTGAAAAAGTCATAAGGAATGATACTATTATTTTCTACCTAAAAAATAAGCCCTATTGTCCTGGCTAGTTTTGTCTTGTTTTTTCACTTTTATTGATTCTTTGTGGATTTCACATCATGCATTCTGATCCCCCTCATATCCCTCACATCTGCCCTCTGCACTTGCAACCTTCCCCCCAAAACAAAACCAAATTTAAAAGAAAAACCAAAAACCACACAAAACAAAGAAACAAAACAGAGAAAGAGAGACAGACAGACAGACAGATGAATCTTGTCTGGGTGCTGTAGGGTGACCCACTGAGTCATACAGTTTACCCTTGAGTCTATATTCATCTTTATTAAGTGTTCATTGCCACAAGTCATTGGTCTGGCTCTAGGCCTCTGACTTCACCTATGATGCCACACTACCAATAAAGAGCTCTCACTGGTGCTCCCCCTAAATATCCTGTGGTTGTCCTGTGTCCTGGAGATCCTGTTGTTTTAGATCTATAGATTCATCGTCTTTACCAGCTCTAACAGTTCATAGATGAGGTGGATGATGTGGGAGGGTCATTTGTCTATGTGTTACTTTCATTGGTTAATAAAGAAACTGCCTTG